>CM067520.1:1569929-1659929 GCA_034509495.1 Acestrorhynchus altus | reverse complement strand
GTCCTCACAATCAAGCTCAACGTCCCTGTTGTCGAATCCTGCAGATATGAGGCATTCCGTCCTCGGGTGAGACGCCTGCTGACTTTAAACCGATGAATTCTTCGGACACCTTTATTAAGTTCCACGTTCAAGGACACGTTACTGAAGCCCCCTTTGTGAAGCCAGTGACACGTACATATGGTCATTTTTCCGTCTCGGAATTGCTGAAATGCTCACACGTGTCCTTGTAAATGTTAAGTCCTTCAGTGTGAGACACTAAAACGACATTGTTCTATTTAATACCGTGGTACACTACATCATTCTACAAATGATGCAAAGTGTCTCACTGAAGAGTGAAAAGGCTGAAAAGAGAGGAATGGAATGATAATGATGAACAGAGGACAGGTTTACTGAGGAAAACTGTCCACTTCAAAGGACGTTCTAGTTACCTGTTGGTCCTCTAGCCTGGATAGAAGAACAGATGCGGTCGGTCATGGAGGCGTATGGGTTCTTCAGTGTATATACACCACTAAAGACTTCCACATCATCTGTCAAACATGGTGGAGGCACATTTACGGCCCGGTAACTGTATCGCCGGCAACCTGTTCGCTGGTGTTTATTGATGATATGACTGCTGATAGAAATCGTGAGTTCTCGTGTGTATTTTCCGTATTAAATTAGGAAACAGAGATACAGCTGTTCTGTGTTCATCGGTTCCGTTTGGGGAAACTGGGCCGAAGGGTTAATGAGTTCCCATGCAGTTTTAGAAAGAAGGAGCGTTTGTGGCAGGAGGCCACAGTACATAAACCCTCGGGTGTACAAACCTGTCAGTACAGCAGGGTTAAGGCTGCTGCCGGGGGGCAGGTGCATTCAGGAGAATGGCAGAAGTTCAAGGAGATTCTGACATTTTGTCGATCGGCCTGAGAAGATGCAAACGCAGGGTGTTCTCTGGATCGTCTTATCAATACGGCGCGGAGTGTGTCGTTTGTGTGCGGCGTGTGTGAGGCACATGGAACCGTGGTGCACTACGAAACACCAGCAAGATCTCTGCCTTACAGCCTGTGCTCATGCTAGTGTGTGTGTGTGTGTGTCTGAGAGAGAGAGAGACATACAGGGACACGGAAAGAGAAATGGATAGAGAGTGAGAGAAAGTGATGACAAAGAAAACAGAAAAAGAGGTAGCGAGTGAGCGAGAGAGAGAGGAACAGCAGGTGCTGTGGAAGGATAAGCTGGAATGAAATGCATGAACATCAGAAACAGCCTGCGGCCCACGGGCGCCGCAACGAGGCTTAGAGCCGCTTTCATTTAAGATTCAACCCACTGATTGTTTGTGTGTGTGCGTGCGTGCGTGTGTGTGTGTGTGTGTGTGTGTGTGTGTGTGAGAGAGAGAAAATGAAAGCTTCAATAGTTTAAATCTTTAACCCTATAAAATCTAACAGCCTGTTATTAGAGTCGATACTGAATCCTTTATAATATCGAATCATCACTGAATCATTTACAGAACTTACTGAATCATTTGTTGCAGACACCGAATCATTTATAGTAGATATTGAATCACTTATTGTAGACATTGAATCATTTATAGTAGATACTGAATCACTTATTGTAGACATTGAGTCATTTATAGTAGATACTGAATCATTTATTGTAGGCATTGAATCATTTATAGTAGACACTGAATCACTTATTGTAGACATTGAATCATTTATAGTAGATACTGAATCGTATGTAAAAGTAAATGGTAATAAATGTTAATTAATTTTGCACACTGAATGATTTTCAGTAAATAACGAATCATTTGTGGTCCTTACTGAATCATTTGTGGTCCTTACTGAATCATTTACAGTACTTACTGAATCATTAATAGTAAATACTAAATCACTGTAGCTGGCACTGAATCATTTATTGCAGTTACTGAATCATTATTAGTATATAGTGAATTATTTATAGTAGATTCTGAACTACATGTAGACATATATTTATTTATAGAGATTTATTGTAATTAATGAATCATATATTATATACTGAATTGTTAAAAGTCAAAACTGAATCATTAATTGAAGTTACTGAATCATTTTTATGGACACCAAACCCAATATCTGGTGTAGAATCATTGATTTTATACATTTATAGTCATCTATAGCACAAATACAAATCTACGGTAGTTGCTGAAATATGTTTATTCAATTACATAAACAAAATTAGAGTCTATTCATAAATGACATTCTGTACAAAACTCTAAACTCTGAGAGTCAACCTGAACAGGCCCAACAGGTATCAAAACCTACACATTATGAGGGTCATGTATGGCTGTCAGTTGCTGGTTCCTGGTGTGTTTGACGGTGTTCTGCTTACAGGAGTAGCACGGTGAACCCTGAAGTGTGTAGTAAACGCAGTGATCGGATGGTGCTCGACACTACAGATGGATAATGACCTAAACCAGACTATGAACTCGATCCAAGAGCTTCTTAAAGCAAAGAGCTCAACGTTCTTTACATTTAAGGCCTTTAAGAGTCAATCTCATCCGGAGTGACTGTGAAAAGTCACCTGACCTCAACCTGGTGGAGCATCTTTTCACTGAAAATGAACCTGCAGTGCTGGTGCTTTAAGAAACCTGAAAGTCAAGGACACTCGTGGCTCCATCATCACATCAGACTTTTGTAAGTATGTCAGAAATCATTCCCAGATCCAGGGCATTACATCCCTCCTGATGGTCAAACAACCCAAACCACTCCGTGGATGCAGCAAAGACGTCACGCAGAATGAACGAGTAACAGGATCAACAGGTAAAGCCGATGTTCTTAAACCAGGCAAACGTTCCACAAAGGCTGCTCGACTGTGAAGCATGAGGATGGAAGTGTTATGATATTATTAATAAACCTGTGGATTATTGTTTACATTTTGATTCTACAAGAGTCTCATCTCCATATGGTTAGGTTACGGTTAGGTTACGGTTATGTTAAGGTTAGGTTATGGTTAGGTTAAGATTAGGTTACGGTTAGGTTAAGGTTAGGTATGGTTAGGTTAAGATTAGGTTAAGGTTAGGTTAAGGTTAGGTTAAGGTTAGGTTATGGTTAGGCTATACTAGGTTATGTTAGTTAAGGTTAGTTAAGGCTAGGTTATGGTTAGTTACAGTTAGGTTACAGCAGTTAAGGTTGTATTACAGTTAGTTAAGGTTAGTTACAAGTTAGGTTAATGTTAGGTTACAGTTAGTTACAGTTAGTTTAAGGTTAGGTTCAGGTGTCAATTAAGGTTCAGGTTACAGTTAGGTTACAGTTAGGTTAAGGTTAGGTTACAGTTAGGTTAAGGTTAGGTTACGGTTAAGGTAACAGTAACAGTCTCTGTACCACGATTGGAGCAGACGGTAAATTCCATTAACAGAGAAAACTTCTAAAACCGCTGCCTTCCGAGAACAGCCTCAGATATCTGTTCCCCAAACCCCGGCGAGTGGACAGGTGTAAAGCCCTTCTGTGATCACCTGAGCGATATCCGGACGACGTGGACAGGCACTGCAGGAATCCGCACACCCAACACTCCTCACACGCTCAATAGTCGTCCTCCCAGAGCTGAGTGTGACAGGCGCCTTTGTCCCACCTCAGCCTTCTCCACACCCCCCTCGCTTTGTTCGGAGTGTAAGCTCCTTGAGCTTATCGGAGCATCAGTAGGCCAACTTTTTTATCGGAGCCAGCAGGTGCCCCGGGGGGAGTGATCCTGCAGGCTAATTCATAGACCTCGCTCACAGCCATCGAGCCATGCAGCCGAGCCAATAATTGAAAGGACGTCCATCATGCTTTAATTGACAGAGTTAATCAGGTTTTATAATTGGATAGATTCGACCTAATTCAGCAGCGCCGGGCAACTGCAGCATCTCCTCTTACGATCTCACCCTCACTCTCTCGCTCTCCCTTCTCTCCTCCACACACACACACACACACACACACACACACCACACACACACACACACACACACACACACACACACACACACACACACTTGACACAGACAGGAAGGGAAGTAACCGAATTGCTGGTGATATCAAATTCTCCTCCTCTCTCCATCTCTTTCCCTCTCTATCTCTTTAAGACTGAGGTGAGAGAGAGAGAGAGAGAGAGAGAGAGAGAGAGAGAGAGAGAGATCTGCCTTTTAATTGGCCCTCCTCCTTTAACAGTGTGATTTGCGAATGCTGCCGTCAGATTGATTTTGATATGCAGAGAATATAAGATAAAAGAGCTGAAAGCAGGTTGTTTTGTACACATGAACCGTGGTGTCCCTCATACTTCTGCTGGCTTTTATTCGTTCTCTAATAAAACAAAGTCCTTCAAGATCACGATTCTGAATTCTAAGACTATTTTAAGAACTACCGCAGTATCCAAAACGAAACGCGGCACAGATTATAGAAAAGTATCGAAAGTCAATAATGTATTTATTATGACAGGCCTACTAATCTTCAGTCTTCCAATTTCAACATCAGCCCATTCTCAAACCTGAAACCTCAAAATCAACCCTAACATCTCAAGTTTTGGTCCTGAAACCTCAAAATCAACCCTAACATCACAAGTTTTGCTCCTGAAACCTCAAAATCAACCCTAACATCTCAATGTTGGTCCTGAAACCTCAAAATCAACCCTAACATCACAAGTTTTGGTCCTGAAACCTCAAAATCAACCCTAACATCTCAATGTTGGTCCTGAAACCTCAAAATCAACCCTAACATCTCAAGTTTTGGTCCTGAAACCTCAAAATCAACCCTAACATCTCAATGTTGGTCCTGAAACCTCACAAATCAACCCTAACATCTCAATGTTGGTCCTGAAACCTCAAAAATCAACCCTAACATCTCAATGTTGGTCCTGAAACCTCAAAATCAACCCTAACATTTCAATGTTGGTCCTGAAACCTCAAAAATCAACCCTAACATCTCAATGTTGGTCCTGGTCTTAATGAATGAAATCCCACTCAGTGAAATCTCACTAATAACCTTTAATAAACAATCCGCTCTGGTGTCTCGGGTCCAGTCACCACTTCTGATTGGACGAGCTGGGTAGGACAGTTTGTGAGCGCATTGCTCAGAGAGCGCAGCATCATGGAGCTCCAGGAAGGAATGTAGGTGTCTGTAGGTGGAACAGCCGGCCTTCCGACTGCCGGCCTCTCGACTGACTCACAGCGCAGAGAGGCACACAGCAGGAAGCCCTGGTCTGGTCTTAAGGAGAGAGAGCTTTATTCATTCTTTATCCCCCCCCACCACACACACACACACACACACACACACACACACACACACACACACACACACACACACACACACACACACACACACACACAGAACCAGTCTCAATACAACACAGTCTTGCACTACATTCTTCTGCTCCACCATGTTTACTTCAATATCTGCTAATGTAGTGGAGGTTTATCTGAGATCTGATAACATTACAGCCTAAAGGGAAACGAATTACTGCGCAGAACCTCACGCCTCTGGATTTATTTAAAGATGACAACACAATTAATCATCATTGTTTTAACCCTCTGAATTCAGGAGTTTTACACAGTGATGTAATGAATTCAATCCTGATCTGTAAGAACACAATAAGATTATATATATACGAGAGACGGAGGTGATCTTTTACATGTCATTTATAACAGTTTGTCTGAATTAATGTCAGTTAGATGTCTCCTAGAACCGTCTACCGTCCCCGACATCGACTGGAAGAACGACGTTCCCGCCCCTCCGTGCGGAATTCTTTCAGCTCTGTGATGTTTCAGCGTCAGTCTTTGTTCAGACGCTCTTCCGTTCTCCTCAAACCCCCTCTGATACCATAAAGATCTCATAGTGGTTTCTATGATGGAGAGATCTCCACACCCTGCTGCAGCAGAGCAGCTCCACACCATCGCAGGTCCACCACCATGTTCTGAGATCTTTTTAAATCCCTGGGTCCACTGTGGTGAAATTCTAAACAGTACTTCTAAACTTTTGTTCTTTAAGTGGTCTTATAATAATACTGCTCATATTCCTCCCACTGTTACACAAAGCTGCTTCCAGGCAATATACATATTTAAGACGTTTCTTATTACGTACAATCATTTATCTGACACTGAATGTTAAAAAGGGCACCGTCGTACTTATTCAGGGGTGAATCATAGTTGGGATTGATGGAAATGTATTAAAAATTCGCCTTTCTGTGGGAAACTGTGAGGTGAAAAACCGTGTGTCATCTTCAAGCCAGACAGAAGATTAAAAATGCCCACCAAGAGTTATGAGGACCAAATGCAAGCCATCTCATCCCTTCATTTCCAACATCATTTTCTAACAAGCGTGACCCAGACTTGGTTCTGATCCATACTTCTGCTCTGAAACATGACTACAAAGCACCAGACTGTGACCGCTGTGAAACCTCCAGGAGTCCAGAGCTCCTCAGTCTGGGAGTCACCGCGGTGAGGCCGTCCTGTAGCCCCCCACCCTCCCCCCCCAACCCCCCCTGCTCCTCTGATACATACGAAGCAGCGGATTCCTGCACTGTTATCAGAGAGCATTCGTCACGGCGCAGTGGAGATTTCTCATCCCTGCGGCCAGTCGTGCTCCTTCATGCTGAGATGAATAACGGCCAGCTCTTAAGGTCGCCTAAATATGACTACTAAAAACCCTCAATCTGACCACAAGGCCACAGTCTTCTCATCTCCCGAGATGCTCCATGAAATGTGGCCAGAAAGGCCAGGAAGGCAGGCTGGGACAAACCTCGTGGATCGGTTCTGAATGAGTTCAAGAGTTAAAACAAAAGCAGACCCACAAAACATGGTCCAAACATCTGAAAAGACGAAGGAGATCTTTCAAGCAGTTTCGTGTTGTTTTCTAGCCTTTGTAACTCAGGATCAGAGTAACCTACAGACACGATACGCACATCGTAAATGAAAAGTATAAATCAGTGAGTGATTCAGCTGAAATGTACTCGTTTCAAACATTATATCCCAGTTTAAATACCAAAGGAGCTTCCAGAACCTATTATGGTACATGTCCTTGTCTAATCGTTACAAATAACTGGGGAGTTCGTCCGTTTGCGTGCAGGGAGGAACCCTGTGCACTAGTTTCCTACACGATAGACTCGAGCGCTCCTCAGGACAGAGAGCAGACAAGAACAAAGAACGGAACTGCACGACGGACTCAAACACAACTGTGTCTCTACTCAGCTCACTCAGAACCACAGGTATTAAAATAGTACCCGGTTCCAGGTACCAGGTACCACATTTGTCTAAAGCAAAAAGAGAACCATGTGGTGGAAAACGCCGCTTTTATTCATACAGTCCTTCACATTTCTGGACGATCTTGAATGTCAAACAAAGTCAAATTCAAAGCCTTGCTGTTTGTCGTTCCTAAACAGCTGGAACGGGAGAACCGTGGAATAGTGGATTTTGGTGCTAGTTGTGGGGGACGGCTCAACAAAGGCAAAAACGATTTCTACCCGAGAGAGAAGTGAAGGCAGAGGCAAAATAACAAGGACTGCACATCAGATACAAGGACGAGTCACATACTGAGCAGCAAGGATTACGAATGCCTTCAGCGTTTTATGAACCTCTGACAATCACAATTAATAAGCCTCGAAAAAAAAAACCCAACAACACAGAAATTACACGGAATTTCCATGAAAGCATTATTTCCAAAAGAATATAATATATGAAGACAATTATTGCTGAAAGCAGACAAACTGAGAAAGGTCTATGCAGAAAGGATGATCGCAGTTAAATTGGACTACTGTGAATAATCCCTAAAGTGTAGTAAAGAGGGGTGAGATCTGGCAACGTCTTCTTAAATCACAAATCTGGACAAATAAGAAGGTGTTCCTCGCATGTCAGTGTGACTGCAGTGCTGAGAATGACCCACCACCCACATCATATCTGCTCTGTGGTGGTCCTGTGGGGTCCTGATCATTGAAGATCAGGGTGAAAGGAGGAGAATAAAGTCTGCAGAGAAACAGATGAACTACAAAGAGATCCTGTGTGGACAGAGGAGCTGATAGAGTGGACAGTGAGTGTAGAAACAAGGAGGTGGTCCTAATGATATGGTTGATCATCGTGTGTGTGTACAGCGGTTGTGTTGGGCAGCAGGAGTCTGTGGTTTGAACACAACATCCTGCTTTTAAACCACTGTGCTGTGCGTGTGGTTAATTAATAGGTTGGCTGTTTGCCAGGCGGCAGGATGGTGGCCAGGTGTTGGAGGGCATCAGGCGGGTGGAGAGCGGGGCTGAGTGCGCACTGGGCCAACCTCCCCTTCATTAGCATCTTCATTTGTGCAACAAGGCTAATGAAAATAGTGAAAGTGTCACATTTTCAGCAGTTTAGCAGTAATTGCACATTCAGAACAATGCAGGAAGCTCTTATGTGCGCTCGCTCTCTCGTCTCGTTAACCCTTATCATCCAGGAGTTACCGCCGCTTTGTGCTGATGTATTCAGACCTCGTTACCAAACTGCATGATTCCTGCGTGTTTACCAGTGAAGGACACAACGTTTTCATTCTGTATCCAAGGCTTGTTTCCTCCAAATCAGCAAGAACAGAAACTCAAGACAGTACATGATGGGGGTCTGGAGAGAGGGGGCGGGGCTGATGCTCAACCTGCATACAGACTCTGACTGATCAGAGAGAGGGGGCGGGGCTGATGCTCAACCTGCATACAGACTCTGACTGATCAGAGAGAGGGGGCGGGGCTGATGCTCAACCTGCACACAGACTCTGACTGATCAGAGAGAGGGGGCAGGGCTGATGATCAACCTGCATACAGACTCTGACTGATCAGAGAGAGGGGGCGGGGCTGATGATCAACCTGCATACAGACTGTGACTGATCAGAGAGAGGGGGCGGGGCTGATGATCAACCTGCATACAGACTCTGACTGATCAGAGAGAGGGGGCGGGGCTGATGCTCAACCTGGGCATACAGACCTGACTGATCAGAGAGAGGGGCGGGGCTGATGCTCAACTCTGCATACAGACCTTGATCTGATCAGAGAGAGGGGCGGGGCTGATGTTCAACCTTGCATACAGACTCTGACTGGATCAGAGAGAGGGGCGGGGCCTGATGGATCAACCCACATACAGACTGTGACTGATCAGAGAGAGGGGCGGGCCGATGATCAACCTGCATGCCAGACTCTGACTGATCAGAGAGAGGGGGCGGGCTGATGATCAACCTGCATACAGACTGTGACTGATCAGAGAGAGGGGCGGCTGATGCTCAACCTGCATACAGACTCTGGACTGATCAGAGAGGGGGCGGGCTGACGCACCAACCCTGCATACAGACTCTGACTGATCAGAGAGGGGGCGGGCTGGATGCCTCACCTGCATACAGACTCTGACTGATCAGAGAGAGGGGGCGGGCTGATGCTCAACCTGCATACAGACTCTGACTGATCAGAGAGGAGGGCGGGCTGATGCTCAACCTGCATACAGACTCTGACTGATCAGAGAGAGGGGGCGGCTGATGCTCAACCTGCATACAGACTCTGACTGATCAGAGAGAGGGGCGGGGCTGATGCTCAACCTGCATACAGACTTCCTGACTGATCAGAGAGAGGGGCGGGCCGATGATCAACCTGTACAGACTCTGGACTGATCAGAGCGGGCTGATGCTCAACCTGCATACAGACTTCACTGATCAGGAGAGAGGGCGGCTGATGCTCAACCTGCATACAGACTCTGGACTGATCAGAGAGAGGGGCGGGCTGATGCTCAACCTGCATACAGACTCTGACTGATCAGAGAGAGGGGGCGGGGCTGATGCTCAACCTGCATACAGACTCTCTGACTGATCAGAGAGAGGGGCGGGCCATGCTCAACCTGTATACAGACTCTGACTTGATCAGGAGAGGGGCGGGGCCGATGCTCAACCTGCATACAGACTCTGACTGATCAGAGAGAGGGGGCGGGGCTGATGATCAACCTGCACTCTGACTGATCAGAGAGAGGGGGCGGGGCTGATGCTCAATCCACATATAGACTCTGACTGATCAGGAGAGAGGGCGGGCTGATGATCAACCTGCACAGACTCTGGACTGATCAGAGAGAGGGGCGGGCTGATGCTCAACCTGCATACAGACTGACTGATCAGAGAGAGGTGGCTGATGACATCACTGACCCATATTGGGTTATAGAGGAAAGGAGTAAGGAAGGGATGTTTGCTCTCTTCTTTGCCTTACACAGCTGCCCCACTTCAGTAGGTGAATAAAAGTCCTGAGACGTAGTCCTTTATACAGAAAGACACATGACATTTTTTATCAAACACATCAATTCTCTTATAAATATTTAAATTCTGTCTATAAATAATATCCTATGTGTGACTGTCTCTTATAAATGCTTTTCTAATGTTTTGTGAATAAAAGTGCATAAACCACAGAGAAATCCCATAAAAACCCCCAACAAACAGGTGTCCCAATACTTTGTCCAGATAGTGCACAACTGGAGAATGTAATAGCCGAATCCTCACCAAAGTACATTTTGGTCTTTGTTAAAGTTTATTTTGTAGCCCTGGGATGTCCTCTTTTCTTTCTTTTTGTAGAAAAATGTTGCTCAACTCAGACATCCACGCTGCAGGCTCAGGGAATACAGGCCGCACTGCCCTGCCACAAACCATCTTCTAAACAAGCCTCAGAGTGGACCACTGAGCCCACCGCCCTTCCCTGAGCTCCTTTAGAGGGGAAAGACTAACTCCTCGGCCTCTCCGGACGTCTCGGCTTATTTTATTCGTGGAATATAGTAAGAACCATCCCAGGACAAAATGCTCAGGGTCTTCTCTCTCTCGCTCGCTCGCTCTGCACCTGAGGAAGATTCAGAGTCCAGGTCTTTATTTTACTGAAAGCTTCCCTGAACAGCTAATTATAGCCGAAAAATAGTAGCAGTGGCGCGGAGCGGCCGGAGGCAGCAGGAATTCTGTTTATTGCGCTACATCACAGCCCCGATGTCTATGGACACACATCTGCTGGGAACAGATTGTGACCAGAATTGCACCGTAGCCAGCTTCTACTTCTGCAGAGATTACCATTCAGGTGTGACTTATGTGTTTATATGTGTAGGTGTGTGTATGGTGGAGGTATGATGGAAGGGACGAGTGTGTGTGTGTGTGTGTGTGCGTGCATGTGTGGGAGTGGCCTAAGCACTTAATCTTAAGGGATTATTTGAGTAAAAGGGGGCAAGAAGATGGAAGATCCAGGGAAACCCCTGTTTACTTGCTTTAAATATATAAAAAACGATACTGAAGAGACACAACAGAATAAGCAATATTCATAATGCAAGAAATGTACAATGCGAGTTATTTATAATAATAACAGTGACAAGAATATTCATAATAATAATACTAATGTATAAAAATCAACCTGAATGTCCTTTATTACTTTTGTTATTTATGTATGTATCGTACATAACTCAAGATCTTATTGTGAAATTTGAACACTGAGTGAGCAAAGAAAGAGAGCAAACTGCCTCCCTTCTCATCTTCTAACCCCCTCTCTGATCAGTCAGAGTCTGTATGCAGGTTGAGCATCAGCCCCGCTCTCTCTCTCTGATCAGTCAGAGTCTGTATGCAGGCTGATCATCAGCCCCGCCCCTCTCTCTGATCGGGTCAGGAGTCTGTATGCAGGCGATCATCAGCCCCGCCCCTCTCTCTGATCAGTCAGAGTCTGTATGCAGGTTGACCATCAGCCCCGCCTCTGATCAGTCAGAGCCTGTATGCAGGTTGATCATCAGCCCCGCCTCTCTCTGATCAGTCAGAGTCTGTATGCAGGTTGATCATCAGCCTCGCCTCTCTCTGATCAGTCAGAGTTCGTATGCAGGCTGGGATCATCAGCCCCGCCCTCTCTCTGATCAGTCAGAGTCTGTATGCAGGTTGATCATCAGCCCCGCCCCTCTCTCTGATCAGTCAGAGTCTGTATGCAGGTTACATCAGTCCCACTTCTCTGATCAGTCAGAGTCTGTATGCAGGCTGGACTTCATCAGCTGCTGATAACCTGTGCGTAGGACCGGGTTCTGCGGTCATGAATGGGCCACAAAGAACAATCCTGAGAAAATGCCAGTGTTCAACCGTTCACCCTGAATATCCACGGCTGGAGCTGTAAAAGGTAGGACTGTGGATAATTATCCTTTCGTGCAGTGCTGCTCTGTCAGTTACTGTAAATGTAAGTTCAGCAATCATGTGCTGTGTGCTGTTTTAAACCCCAGATTATGGAAGCTACAGTGAAGTCGGCTGATGGTTAGGGTGGTAAGGTTGGCTCACTACAGTCTGTATGTCATGTAGATTTAATGCTTGTTAGCCAGCAGCCTCTATCTTTAACGAGGCCCTAACTTAACATGAAGCCCTGGATATACCACTGCTTGGTCACCCAGCATCACTGTGTTATGGGTGTAAAAGGGACTCTGCGACTCAAGGCCTAATGAGGTGCTAGGAGGTGGGGAATGAAAGGAAATGGGCAGTCAGCTTTGTGTTGCTGCCCTGGTTCCACCCTTTCCGTAAATGCAGTAGGTAGTAGGAGCTCTTATCACTCTGTTAGCCAAACAACAGAGAAAAGCAGATTGTTCTCTCTCTCAAAACACAGTTCTGCTCATTCAGATTCAAACTCCTAGAAGATCCACACTTTGCAGGCAGTTACATGCTGTTTTCTAGACTTTATATCCCAGCCAGGATGAACTATATGGTGTGACAGCTTACCGGTGAGTAACGCAGCTCATAATGCAGCTACAACAACATTCATTCCCATTAAAACCTGCATACAGACTCTGACTGATCAGAGAGAGGGGGCGGGGCTGATGATCAACCTGCATACAGTCTCTGACTGATCAGAGAGAGGGGGCGGGGCTGATGCATCAACCTGCATACAGACTCTGACTGATCAGAGAGAGGGGCGGCTGATGATCAACCTGCATATGACTCTGATCAGAGAGGGGGCGTGGGCTGATGTCAACTCTGCATACAGACTCTGACTGATCAGAGAGGGGGCGGGCCAATGTTCAACCTGCATACAGACTCTGACTGATCAGAGAGAGGGGCGGCTGATGGATCAACCTGCATACAGACTCTGATCAGAGAGGGGGCGGGCTGATGCTCAACCTGCATACAGACTCTGACTGATCAGAGAGAGGGGGGCGGGGCTAATGACATCACTGACCCAGATATTAGGTGATAAGGGATAATACTGATATATATATAAATAATAAAAATAATAAAGTATTCAGGTTGTTATTTTTATTTACACCGCTGTCTAGTGCTGTGAAGAAACTATTATTATAACTGATAAAATTATTGCACTTTCAGCTCAAAAACAAACTCTCAGCTCTAGATGATCAATATCTGGGAGGTGTGACTGTCTCCTACGATTTGGAGGAAACAACGTGTGTCAAAGTACAGCCACACGCTGCTGGCCGGCGTCCTGAAGGTGAAATGTAGTACGGAGCAGGAGCTCTTATCAGTCTGTTGGCCAAACAGCAGAGGAGTGCAGATTACACTCTCTCGTTCTCTTCAAACAGCTCTGCTCACTCCGAGATGAAAGTAGCAAAGCATATGGTCATATGATCAGATGAACTAAAAGCAGCTTTCGCCGTTTCCACAGAGACGCTTCTTTAACTTTAATAAGAAATGAGCTTCGCGCTCTTAGTGACCATCGCTACCCAGTTATGAGCTCGCTTACCGCGCGGGGGGGGGCGGGTTGCTCAGGTTAAGCGTGAGGAAAGTAGGCCATATTTTATGCAAACTTCTGTAAACGATGAATAATTTAGGCCTGTTTTCAGTGATGACCTGCTGATAATCCAGTGCAGTGGGGAAACCACAAGCAGCGCACTGCACTTCTGTTTTCTGCAGCTTTTTTTGGTGCCACGGTTTGAAGGGAGCAGCGGAGGGGGTTACGGAGGCCCCCCACGAGGCACTTCGGAATGACTGACACGGAAAATTATCCACCTGTGATGAGAAGTTCAATCACACAATCAGATCGGTGTGTGTGCTGCAGGATGGGAACCCTTTCTGTCAAACGTGTATCCTAAGCCTTTAATAAGACGACTGATGAAACGCGAGCGATGTCTAATGCCAGAGCAGCGAGAGGGTGAGTGAGACGGTGCTCACAGTGCCAGTCAAAAGTTAGACCCTTCAATAACATCCACCAATCAGCCGTGACACTGATTATCCGGTTTAACCTTTAGAACTTCAGACCAAGTCTGTGAGACGCTTTCGTACTTTGATATTCGGTATAACGCCCCTCCGTGCATTGAGGCTTTGTGGTGTTCGGTTGGTACTCACTCTGTGGGCACTGTTCGCTGGTGCAGTTGAGGGACTGAAGGTCCAGGCCTTGGCACGCTTTGCCCCCTGTGCCCGGGGCAGGCTGGGTACACTCCCTGCTGCGCCACATGGTACAGTCGGTCCCACATGCTGACCATTTGCTCCACTCGCTCCAGCCCCCGTCCACTAAACACACCAACACACACACACAGAGGAATAGAACAAAGACAGAAAGAGGAGAAACACCATTACTGACTCAGACCAACATTAACTGGGCGGAGGTTTCTGGAGGGGATGCAGAATATATGGGGTTATTACAGGAAACGAGTTTGACCCTGAGTGTGAACTCATTTAGCTGCACACACACCAATGCACACTGATGCACGAGGGGTGTTTTTTTTTCCACCTTTTCTTTTCGCTGTGTTTGCTTGTCTGAAATAATTCGTCATACACAACCCTAGCACTGTCACACCGCTTGCCAGCGGATGCCATACCTGTCTCAGACACACACACTAATACACCCCCGCTTACGATGCTTACCTTATGAGCATGTGAGTAGATGCCGCGCTGACCTCGGGTTACCTTAAATATGGCCCTCACACACCCGCTGCTATTACGGGACTAAATAAACAGCGAAACAAGGGAGCGCAGATGGTTGGAGGCCATACTTTCCTCATAAATGTGTGTGCACCTCTGTAATGGCGCGCAAATTCCCTATTTTTTCCCGGAGTGTGCTGGGGAAGGTCATGTGATCGTTATTCTGCGGGAGGTGGAGGTGTTCACCGAGTGGCTTGAGGAAGGTTATGGCAGGGCTGTCAGGAGCTGGGGCACAGCCGGGTTTGGGGAAGTTAGTGCTGGACTAATGGAAGCCAGGCCTACTAATGAGCTCTCCGGGGGGACTGCCGGAATTTTTCTACTCATGCCGGGAACAGGAGCGCCATTACCCTTACACACTACCAAGCAGGGTGCTGTCAGCGAATTAGGGAATTAGGCTGATGTTCAACCTGCATACAGACTCTGACTGATCAGAGAGAGGGGGCGGGGCTGAAGCTCAACCTGCATACAGACTCTGACTGATCAGAGAGAGGGGGCGGGGCTGATGCTCAACCTGCACACAGACTCTGACTGATCAGAGAGAGGGGGCGGGGGTGATGACATCACTGACCCAGATATTTAGTTATAGAGGACAATGAGAAGGGAGGAGCTGTTTGCTCTCATTCATTGCTCACACAGTGTTCAAATTTCAGAATAAAAGTCCTGAGAAAGGGATAATACTGATACATACATAAATAAATACCTAAAATAATAAATGACGTTCAGTTTGTTTTTATTTTATTTGGAGAACTTATTGTAAATATCCTTGTCTAATCTAATCATTACCAGTGGCTCAAAAACACTCTGGATGATCAATTTCCAACAGAATTTCTGAGATATGAAGCGTTTGTTAAGCAGGACAAACTCAATAGACTCGATGGATGTGACCACGCAGAGTTCTAGCTGACCTTTCATTAACCCCTGCACTCACATACAGACAACAGCGTATTTACTGCATAAGAGGCTAAAAGACCCCTAATGCAGCGCCCTACCGAGGTCACGTCTGGGCTGAAGAACAGGGTAATAACAGTAATATGCTCAGGCATGCATTAGGGTCATTAGGAGAGGAGCGAGCCATTCGTCAACAGCGGTTCTGAGCGATAAAGATATTTAGTCACAGCCGCCCGGGCGAGAGCGGATTAATAGGTGCAGCGGGAACGTATTCAGTAAGGCAACCGAGTGTGTGAGGGGGCGTAGGCTTCGGAGGGTGTGTGTTTATGTGTGTGTGTGTGTGTGTGTGTCAGAGATGCTGACAAAGCTCTTGGTCAGGATTCAAACTGTCACATTTGGCAGAGAGAGCGGAACCAATCAGATAATTGTCCTAGCGTGGCACTGAGTGGCCCCGTCCGTGGGCAGCAGCCTTATTACACCAGCGCGGCCTAATGGAGGTGCGAATTAGAAAGCAAATGAAGATGAACATTAAAAATATGAATCATCGTCCTTTCAGGACGTTCACTGTTACTCCGAGAGTGCAGGTGAAGAGGAGAGCGGCAGCCGAGCTTTGATTAGGAACAAAAGGAACATTTTCACTGTACATACACGAAGAGTCTGTAATGACCTTGTAGTGCTGGGATTGAATTCACTCTCACTGTTGTTTCTCTGCAGACGTTATTCTCCTCCTTTCACCCTGATCTCCAATGGTCAGGACCCCACGGGACCACCACAGAGCAGCTATGATGTGGGTGGTGGGTCATTCTCAGCACTGCAGTCACACTGACACGGTGGTGGTGTGTTAGTGTGTGCTGCGCTAGTACGAGCGGATCATTACTGAACCTGAATCAGGTTCGTTGAGTGATGCCATAGAGCTTTTCCTGCTTCTCAGAGATGACATGATTTGTGGGAGGAGTTTAACAGGTGTCAGAAAGTCGCCGTTTCCATTTTGACGTCAAGGGAAGGAGACGGGAATGTGGGTCATCTGGATGCCTTCTCCAGTTGTTTTAATAGCCTTTCAGCTGAAGACAGGTTGTCCAATACTAATGACCTATGCTGTGGTAGCAATGGGGAGTTTTCCTGACCCAGACTCACTGTTGGGTCAGTGGATTAAGGACACAGCTAAATGTCCAAAGTTACCAAGGCTGGACGTCTTCATGTACGTTGTTGGAAAACGCAGTGTGTTAACTAAGCACTCGAGGTATTCGGCTCTCTCAGTGCCCACAATGCTGAACTTTGTGGTCATGTAGTCAGTCCCAAGTTCCCATTTGGTCATGGTTGCCCTTCAACAAAAGGTCTTTCAGGAATGTTAAAAGTCGGAAAATGATACGATAGCATGTTTAAGATGAATGTGAGACAATATCTCTAAGTTCAGCTTTACTCAGAAACCCACGTGGAATAAGGCAACAACCTTCTATGTTGATCTATCTTGGCAACGATTTTGGTTTTCAGAACAGAAAGATTATGCATGTCAGGGAGGTTCTCCTGGCTGGACGCTGTCCCAGGTCCCGAAAACACTGTTTCATTTCCTACTCTTTAAAAGTTCCATCCTGCCGGTCGTGCACACACATCAAGCGCTCAAAAAAGTGGAAGAACAAAAGAGGAACAGCAGCCAAACGGCACTCGATCAATTTCACATTAAGCAGATGCTGCGAACGTGTCTGAATCCGGGCTCGGGATGAGAAGCCAGTCTCGGAAACCCGAGCGTCGGATCCGGAGCCACCGACCTGAACGCCTTTCATTTGTACAACGATTTAAGGTAATGCTGCGAGCCCCCAATCATTCTGCACTACAGGTGCTGGAGTGGGGGAACAAAGTGGCCTGTGTGAGCATGTGTGTGTGTGTGTGTGTGTGTGTGAAGGGCCATGGCTGGGAGGGCTGACCATAATACAATAACCCAGCAGCAGGTCCGATTGGACGTCTCGTCAAGGACAAAGCGTAAAGGCATGGAAGGCACTGTTTAGCGGAACAACAGGAGGGCCATTTCCACTCCGAGAAATAACGGTGGCAGGCACTGGACACCTCCAGCCACCATGTCCTTCAGAGGAGAGGAGGAGGTGCTGCACCGGCACACAATTACCTTTTTTTGTCAGCCTGGACAGCAGGCACTCATGTTCCACAATTAACCACACACACACACACACACACACACACACACACACACACACACACACACACACACACACACACACACGCATATTAACTTCCCACTCCTCCATGCGGAATTCTTTCAGCTCTGTGATGTTTCAGCGTCAGTCTTTGTGCAGACGCTCTTCCGTTCTCCTCAAACCCCCTCTGATACAATAAAGATCTCATAGTGGTTTCTATGATGGAGAGATCTCCACACCCTGCTGCAGCAGAGCAGCTCCAAATCATCACACTTCCACCACCATGCTTCACAGCTTCTATGAGGTTCTTCTGCTCAAATGCTGGGTTTGGTTTGATCCAAACATGTCTTCTGTTACTGTCCAAATAATTCAGCTTTGGATTCATCTGTCCAAAGAACATTGTTCCAGAAGTCCTGCTCTTTGTCTAGGGGTCTAGGATTGTTGGAGACAGTGGTCTGGTCTCATGGTGGCAATCATTTTCCCAGACTCACTTGCACCCACAACCTTCTTTCTGAAGGTCTTGAAATTTCTCACAACACAATTCTGCATCACATGTTAGAGCTGGACAATGATCCTAAACAAATGATCTAAATGAAACTGTGGACTGTTAAATTGTACTTTTGGGACACCATGAGAAGATGAAGGTTTGAAGTTCACAATTTCATGAACAAAAGAAAAACACCTCTCCAACTGTTAAACATGGGGTCGTGTGCGCTGCAGCCAGTGGCACAAGGAACATTTCACCCTATCCTCACCACAAAGCAGGAGCATCTGAACTAAAACTAATACCTTCTCATCTCATTCTACAACCATATGATGAAGGTCTGAACAAGCAAACTAGCAAATGAAACTGGTCTTAACACAGCATTCGCTAATGTATTGGCTAAAACCGCTACTTCAGGTTAAATTAGGACATTCGTGCTGCCTTTTTCATCCACCGAGAGAAGCTGTCAGTCATCAACCCAATCCATCACATGAGGTAGGGGGTTGGAAGGGGGTGTTAAAAAAGGAGCCGGAGCACTGAGAGAAACTGCTATTCCATTTCCCGGCGTCTGCAGACAGCGGAATGAAAAGGCCTGTGCCGACATTCACGGAAAAACATTTCAGAGGTATTCATAGAATCACGCTGAAAGAGTCCCCTTGCTCTTCACAACCTGTCTGAAAAAGTCATGGATCGTCACGCTCTCACACATCCAAACACACGGCAGCGCAAGGAATGGCAAGGAATTTCTCCAATATTTGATCTATTTCAGCTTTGCTAATGCAAGAAAGTATGTTTGCAGCACACACGATTCCTGAGCCCAGCTTTCAAACACTGCATTTTAAGGCTGTGTGGAGATGTTAGTCAAGTGGGAAGGGGGCGCGGGAGGGGGTCTACGCTGGAGTCAGAGATGAAAAAAAAAAAACATGGAAAGGGAAAGCCAGGATAGAGAAAGAGAGAAAGCGAGAGACTCAGCCAGTGAATTCCATCTCCTGCCACCAAGTTTTATTCACACCCTCATTTGGTTGGAACCTATTAATATAGGCCACCACTTTCTCCAGTGAGGGATGGTCCGAGCGAGGAAGGGAAGACCAGGGAGAAGGGAAGCACAGTGGCAGTGCTGGGCTTCAGCCCTGAGCTCTGGAATTAATTACGGAAATGAAAGCCACTCGCATGCTGTGTGAGGAATCAACCTTCCGTTTTAAAACCATTTTAACGTCCCTTGACGACCTTGATGAGTCGGAACCTTCGTTCTGGGTTAGGCGATGCCACCTTCTGCGAGCATAGAGCACTGTCCTGTACTGACCTGCTGATCAGGCTGCTTAGTCAGTACACTGTGATTCTGGTTGACCGGTTTGGTAATGCTAATTATATGTTATAGCCATAAAAACCAGGACATTGCATTGAACCTTCTCAACTCTAAATGACTTGGTTTTCCACTTCGCCCATAACGTTCCATAACTCCAACCCGAAATACAGCTGCTCACTGCACAACTCACGGGAAAGGCTCTACAAGAGTTCACAGGTGATCAGATGATGTTCGGATCTTTAAGGGGAATGATGGAAGGTTTGATCTCGGGAATACGTCCTTCTTTTGGGAAGGCAGCACTGCAGCAGCACTGTGGGGAGGTTATGGCCGATGGTCGATTATGCCCTCTCAGACTCCGGCTGCCGATGGCGACGCACGACCTGGGATTCGGAACCTGTGATCCTCGGGTCATAGTGCTGGAACATGCGACCCCTGAGACACTCCGAGCCAGTTTGCCGATAAGTGACCATGCTATAGCTGTTTTACGGGGTTTGTTTTTCAGTCACACCCCACAGGAAGGTACCCCGTCATTACACACGGTTGACACAGCTACAAAGAGCTGGATGTGAGTCGGTGAGAAACAGAAAAGAATCGGGGGGCTGTAGAGTCGTCTGTCTTTCATGTAGTGGGAACAAAAAATGCTGAAGATGCTGCTCAAACTGCTTCTTGTCAGAAAGGCACCAAATAAGCCTCCTTAACTGAGCCGGCATTTCAACAATGATCTGTTTGATGGGGGCCTTTCTGTCTCGCCTGCTTTTTTCTGCGACATTTCAATTGGGTTCAGGCTGATAGACTAGGTGGGGACGGACGTGGCAGAGGAGAGCTGTTAACAAACAAAAGCTGGGAACCTCTAATCAGTGTCGGCCGTGTGTCGGCCGGCGTAAGACCTTTTGGAAATGAAGCGGCTTCTTTGTGATTTGATGCTCGGCCAGAAGAACGACAACCCGCATCAGCGCAGATGCTTTCTGCAAAGGCTATTAAATCTAATCGCCACTCCAGTTCCAGGCAAGGACGGAAGGACTGCGAGCGTGGGCGCGAGTGCGCGAGTGCATGAGCGTGCGAATGCGTTGGTGAGTGTTTGCACAAACATCTTTATAAGCTTTGTGCAAATATGTGCTGTGAGTGTTTGTAAGGGAGATGGGCTATAGATGTCTCGCAGTGTCAGACATGAAGCCTGACTGCAGGTCACTGCTCAGCTTACTGCCCAATTACTGTCGCCCGGACAAAAAAACAGGACACTCCATGAAAACCTCTCTTTTTGAACATCTGGACGTCTGATCTTCTATGGAATAGTAATGAGAGATGGTGATAGAACTAATAAAACGGAAGAAATAATCTGTAAAATCTGGTTATCAGACATGTAAGAGCTCTCTGAAGCCTTCAGAAAGAAGGTTGTAGATTCAGATGAGAGGGGATTTAAAAAGATCCCAGAACAAGTCGGGAAAATGATTTAGAAGCTGAGAACATTTAAGACAACTGCCCACGTGACCAGGTCAGACCGTCCGAGCAAGTTCAGCCCAAGAGCAGAACCACAAGATGAGTGAAGAAGATCCAACAATCCTAAAATGCATCATGGTAGCAGGTAACTCTCACCAGAGCTGATGTGAAAGAGAGGAAACCCTTAGAAGACATGGAGACTAAGATCAGGACGTCTGGATCTCACTGTCCTGATTTTTTTCACGTCAGCTGAAAAAGCCTGACCACCCCATGACTCACTGAGCGTAAGACAAGAGGCTCATCAGGGGCAGCCTGACCATTAAACACTCTTATCAGCCAGCGAAGGCCTGATTGCCCTATTGTGTTAACTTACCCACTAATCCCTTTTGAACTGGTCCTGAATAAGAGCCTGGCTTTTACACTACAGTGCTGGAATACGGAGACGGAAGGAACCCTGTTACATAATCGATGCTACGTGAAGCAAAGAACGTTCCTAAACAGGCAGCAAAAGAGCGAGAGAAAACCCAGGCAAGGCTCAAACACTGGCCGAGCGAGGGCACTCTGATTTGGACTGCGTTACTCACTTTGAGATATGAAGCTTGGAATACCGGTGTGTATCTTCAACTCTGAACACACACTCGTGTCTCTGGTGAAATGTTAAAGTGTGAGCTGAATTCCGTGATTACGCATTAGGTAAAAAATTCCTCCAGACGGATGGACTAAGCGAGGTCGGAGAGGAACGTGCTGAGCAGCAGAACTCATCATCTGTGAAGGTCCCTCGTGGAGATTGAATCCCATGCCAGTTTTCTCCCTTTCAATGGTTCCATTTACATGCACCATAATAATCCGGTAATAATCCGACTAATTGCTCAGTCGGGAGAGAAGATCTCAGCTCAGTCCGTGTTAAACCTTCAGTCGGAATTGAGGCCACTTTGAATAATCCGTAATCCTTTAAACAATCCGTGAAACAGAAGAATAATAGCTACGTATGAACCTGTATCCGATTACATTCCCAATAAGGAGATTGTGGGCTTTTACACCAACTGTAGAGCAAATTAAGGACAGATGGACACTTTACGAAACTATTGACAAAACCATGGGAAACTGACCCGTCGCTGACCCAGATCACAACGGCTTGGATGTTGGGTTTGCTGACCTGCCAGAACTTAAGGTAGCTGAAACATCCAGCATTGTCCAGCTTTAACTGGTAGCTGATTCGGGATTAAGATGGTTAAGATTCTTAATGGTCAAGGTGGTTTAAAAGCTGGTCATCTTGACAAAACGTACCCTATGATGATCAGCGAGCTGGTCAGCTTTTGAGAAGCATAATGTATGCTTGCTTTGACTGTGGTCATACTTGGTGATGCTGGTCAACCAGCTAGCCAATCAGGTGGGTCTAGCTTGTTCATAATGGTGGTACATGTTGGTCATTTTGGTCAGAAAATCTTTAAGAATGTGGCCAGGACTGTGAGATGAATCCCATCTGAAAGAAGTTCACTGTCCTCATGACCTGCTGTCCTCATATACACACACACACACCTCATACACACACACACTCAGTGGCTGAGTGCCGGGGTGTCCGCTGATGCTCATTTATCAGAGCGATCTGATGTATCCATGAGCTTCTCGATGCTGTGGGAGCTGAGGTTTGGATCTGAAGCCGCTCTGTAAATGATGATTAATGCCCTCCACGGCTGCTGTGATAAATCGGGACAAAGATAGAATTTTGAAGACGTCTGGGTGTCTCTTCGTGCAGTGATGAATGTCGTGACCACTTCGGACATGCAGTCCAGGCTTCAGGACGGATGCTGAAGCTATAAGTCTGTCCATGTTCATAGACAAACAGTGTATCAGACGGGGTCAGGAACCACACCGTGGTCTGAGGTGTGTGTGTGTGTGTGTGTGTGTGTGTGTGTGTGTGTGTGTGTGATGGGGTGGGCAATATGACAATGTTTTATCCTATCGTGATGTCTCATGGACATCGTCAGGTAAAGAACTCGGACCCTCAGCACATTTCATCACAGAGACTCTAATTAGTGCTGTGTGATTGGATCAGGTTTCAGCTACAGCCCAAATCTAACGTCCCCCTGTCCAACCAATCAGGTCGAAGGCAATGATTAGGGTTGTCCGTAGAATCTGTAGGAATGTAGCTCTCCAGAAGCAGGGTCAGTGTCCCCTGAGATAGAGACTGTCCCAAATTGCATCCTGCCTTTCTAGTATGCCAAACCTAGTGCACTAAGGAGGAACTATCACTCTTTGTGTGCAAACGAATGCATGTGAAGAATCGCTGTCCACCTCAGGCAGAGTGCAGGCCTCAGTTATCCTTGGTGAGGAGACACAGATGCCGTCCAAGGCCGGAACTCACGTGAGTACATGAAGCACCCTTGATCCTGAGAAAAACACTTCCTTGAGGGGCAACACAGCTAAAACCTCAACTTCAATGCTCATCCAATCTCCTTCCCATTCTCCCTGTCCTTCTTCTCGCATTATCTCCTTCCTTTCCCATCCATCTTCTGGCACATCTCTCCTTTCCCCTTTAAAAGAAGCTTCGCTTCCACTGTTGTTAATCAGAAAAGACGTGTTTGGTGTCGGAATCGCAGTAAACAGGCACAGTAAGCACACTTTCGGCCTGCAGATTCAAAAACCCTCAGGCTAACTACTGTCCTCTGTACTCCTGTCCATGTTTATAGATAACGGTACGTCACAGAGTGTTAAAAAGCACATAAGCACCTCACTGAATTACAGCGCTGCTGTAGCCCAGCGGGAAAGAGTGTCTGGGAAAGAGCCTCTGCCGAATGCCATGCACATAACTCTATATCACTCTCTGACAAATAGTCCTCCGTGTCCAGTAGCAGAGCTTTCTGTAGTGTGGAATGCATCATAGTTGGTAACAGCCTTGCTGCACATTCGCCCGACTGGGGTTCGATCCCTGACCAGGGCCAGAACACCAGGATCTGCCAACAAATTAGTTGACAGTGGTCCAAATAAAATAAAAAAACAACCTGAATATCCCTTATTATTTTTATTATTCATGTGTGTGTCAGTACTGTCCCTTTCTCAGGACTTCTATTCTGAAATTTGAACACTGTGTGAGCAAAAAAAGAGGGCAAACAGCCCCTCCCTTCCCATTGTCCTCTATAACCCAGTATCAGTGCTGGACTGAGAACAGTCCACCAACACACAGCGTAATGTGAGCTGTTCTTTACATTGTGTAAGAATGTCATGTGACCCAGAATGAACTCTTCTACACTGACGTCCATCGAATGATTCTTCATTCTCCTGCAAAGCCGCTGTTTGGGAGATATGAGGTTTTATCAGTAATGAAATGCATTCTAGGGTAAATTCTGTCTTAACACCTCAACGGACCAATCGGATGAAAGGTGACTTTCCATCTGCTTCTCCTTCCCTCCTCAGATCTCTTATTTACACTTCCTTACGCTTCCTCACTCTCTCTGCCTTACTTCTCACATTCACCCTCCACTTCCTTCCCCTCTGTCTCTCCCTCTCTCTCTCTCTCTCTCTCTCTCTCTCTGCCACCCCCCCCCACCCTTCTTCCAGGAGTGGGGTTTAGCTACTTAAGCCAGTCTCCTGTTTCAGCACAAAACACACAGTGTAATTTAATCAGACATCACCTTTACGGCGCTCCGTAAGTAACAGAGCCTCGGAAAAATACAGCAGAAAATACAGCAGCATAGCTGAGCTCCAGCGGGAGTTTAGTGTGTGGATGGATTTCACATGATTAGGGCACCAGTAGCATCACTGTGGAGAAACATCCAGGAGAGAGAGAGAGAGAGAGAGAGAGAGAGAGAGAGAGAGCTGACAAAGAGCCTCTGCTGACTGAACGCTCGTATATTTTGCAGAAGCTTCTAACGCCTTCATAATGCTGTTTCAGTTTCTTATTCATGACTGAAATCAGATCCAGCTTCTGGAAGAACTAAACAAAATACAACCTCCTCGGCTGTAGTGCCATTTGGAAGCACTTTAATGGGTACGTCTGCACACCTACTTACTCAGGCAATGATCTAATCAGCCAGTCATGTGGCAGCAGGGCAGAACATCTCATAACATCATGCAGGTATCAAGCAGGCCAGCAGCTCCAGATGACCATCCAAATTAGGGAATAATGTAATCTCAGTGATACTATCACGGGTGGCAGTGGGTCAGTGATGTCATTAGCCCCGCCCCCTCTCTCTGATCAGTCGGAGTCTGTATGCAGGTTGATGATGTACACGTGGACAGAGCAGTAAACATGCACTGGAAGCAGCTTCGGCATCTAAACTGGGACGGTTTATCATCTAGTAGAAGCCACACCATGAAGAACGCTGTTTTGGGGGACACTGATCACCCAGAGCCCACCGAAACAAGACGTGAATCTATTCCTGCCCTGCGCAGCATTAATAAACACTAAGTAAAAGCTCTGACACTTCTCTCTCACTCTCTCATCCTCCCTCTTTCTCTGCCTCTAAAAGGGGAAGTGTATGTGTGTGTACGTCTGTGCACTGAGATGCTCCGGCTCCCGGGGGGCGTAGATGTGGCACGCTGCATTAAATCACTCACTAATGTTCATATTTGCAAGCAGGCTGCAACTGCAGGCCCGAGCTCTGGCTGGCACAGCGGAGCTCTCACAGCCTCTCAGCGAGCGACTGCGCCTGCTTGCGGCTCAGAGTCCTCACGTGGTGACAGCAAGGGCGACAGCACACGGCGGACTGGCTGTGTCCGAAACGGTGCCCTACTCACTATATAGTGCACTATTTTTGGCTCCTGCTCTTTTGTAGTGGTATATAGAAATGCAGTGGTGGATTTTCAGTGCACTCATAATAAAAATGCTCATGGAACATCCATAATTCATAAATCACAGACTTATGGGAGGAAGAACGATGCATGTGGCGCCATCTGCTGTCTGCAGCAATGAGCTGACGGGCCTAGGGAGGTGTCCGTTCATTTTGTCCCCTTTGTCCCGTTCGGGGTCGTGGTGGGTGCGGAGCATACCTGGAGTCACTGTGTGGCAGACGGGAATGCCCCTGCAGTTTCCGATTTAGGAAGAAAGGAAGGAAAAGTGCACATCACCCCACTGTGCTGACGCTCGATTTGTCCTCCTCGTTTAACCCTTCTACCCAGTGATACACAAACAAGTGAGCACACGTGCCCGGAGCGGTGGGCAGCCCTATCCACAGCCCCTGGCAGCCAGGGAGTTAAGTGCCTTCAGTCACTTCAGTCATGCCCTGCCAGTTCAGGGATTGGAACCAGCAACCTTCCAGTCACAAGGCTGGTCTTCTAACCACAGCTGCCCCTATGAATGACTTGATATGAACGATTGTACAAACAGCAACAACAAGCCCAGGTCACGCGTCCACAGAGCGTCTCTAAAGCATCAAGAGTTGTTCAACAAGCCAGTCAGCCCTGTGATGTGGACGGGGTACGGAGGTACTCTGTCCGGGTGGGGGATGAACTATGATGGGGAGGGAAGTCTGCTTGGTCAGTGAGGTGTGGACTGGAGAGCTGAAAATGCTGGAGCTACAGCATCAGCTACAGTGCAGCAAAGCTACCGAGCTCCATAGTGCAGTGGTTCTCAACCTCTCTGATCTTCACAATTCTTTCCACTGGGCGTGCAGACCCCATGTTCTTCTGCTTTTATGTTGCTAATTCAAGGATTTCAGAATTTGACCTTATCCTTTTATATTCTGAACAAAGCAGGATAAGCTGTGACCAAGAAGCCCAACAGGGTCTCAGTAAGAAACATGTACAAAGCCACTCCGAGCCCATGCCCACCTGGTACCTGGTACCCACCTAGTCCAGAGGGGTATTAAGCAGTTGAACTGTGTTCACTGGAATGATTGGAAGTTGCTCAATCCAACACTTTTGAGAAGAGCTGGGGAGTTTCGGATGTGGTGGGATGGAGATCATGGTCAGCTCCTGTCTTTGAATGCAATCATGTCCTCGCAGCAATGTTTCAAAGTCTAGTCTCTTGGTGACAGAGACAGTTACTCCCACTAAAGCGGGACACGCTCATTTTAATACCCTTGATTTTAGAAGATGAGCTGTCCCAATACTTGTCCATACAGTGTATAAAGGTCTTAAGAAGTATCCTTAAATTGGTCTTGAACCATTACAGCATGGAAAGGATCTTTCAGCCTTTAAAACATTGGTGCCCAACCCAGGTCCTGGTGATCTACCACCCTGTAAAGTTTAGATAACTTCCAGCACCTGCTCAAACACACCTAGTGAAGGTAACGAATCCTTCAGGGATTTGAACTCTCCAAGGTGGTAGATCTCCACACACATACATCTCATCCTCAAACCTTGCATTTCAGACAACTGAGGTTCTTCTATGGCACCACTCACAAGAATCTCACAAAGTCGAGAACCACTGCACTAGGACGTGGGCACGAATGGGCGGTTTACCTGGACAGGTAGCTGTGCAGGCGCTCGTCTGGACGCTCTGGCCCTCGCAGGCGGTGCCTCCGTTCAGGGGGGCAGGGTTAGTGCAGCTCCGGCTCCTCTTCTGCCAGCCGCGACCGCAGACGGCGCTGCAGGCCGACCAGGTGGCCCATGTGGACCAGCCGCCGTTCACTGCTCACCCGCCCCGAGAGAAACGAACAGAGCAGGTCAGGGTTTACCCGACGAGCAGTGGCAACACACAGGTTTCAATGGCCTGACTTAAAGGAGGAGGGGGTAGGAAAGCTCCCCAGATGGCGCAAGAGTGTCAACCCAATCACACACTGCCGATTTGCTTTTCTGTTCTGGATTTCGTAGGATTTTTGCCAATTGGACAAGAGATGGACCAGAGGGGGCTCTTTTGGAATGTTGCCGTGGGAACAACAAGGACTGTGGTCACATGCTAGTCGTTTTCATTCGGCTGATTTGTATTGGCCTTGAAATGCAACCCCCTGCACCTTTAAGGCGAGCCTCAGTCCACCACAGTGGGGACAACGGGCAACAGAGGACAGCTAACAGCACACTTGCCAACTGTGTGAGCTCGGAAAGACGTGGACAGGCTCCAAAAGACTCGAGAAGGTTTGTTTTTCACACTGCTGTTCAAATCCTCCTGATAGCAATACTGACC
The DNA here is from genome assembly GCA_034509495.1 of Acestrorhynchus altus. Taxonomy (NCBI): domain Eukaryota; kingdom Metazoa; phylum Chordata; class Actinopteri; order Characiformes; family Acestrorhynchidae; genus Acestrorhynchus; species Acestrorhynchus altus. The sequence continues at coordinate 1,631,788 of CM067520.1, read as the reverse complement.
TGAACGTCTCTCAAATGACATCATTCTCAGCAGTGTGTCCAGCACGTTGGCTAAATATAAAGTGGGTCTTCTCTATTAAATACGGTGGTGCTTGAAAGTTTGTGACCCCTTTCAAATGTTCTACATTTCTGCATAGATCTGAGCTAAAGCAAACATCTGTAGGTGACAGACTCCACCGATCCACAGTCAGACAGACTGTGCACAAATAGAGGAAATCCAAGACCCTTATTACCCTCCCCAGAACTGCTCCACCAACAAAGATCACACCAAGAGCAAGACGTGACACAGTCTGGAATCTCACAAAGGAACTTTCTCAAATCGTCTAATGTTAATGATCCATCTCTGATGGATCAATAAATTCTGAATTGTACCAGCAGATTGTAAAGGAAAATGTCAGGACATGTGTTTATGAGCTGAAGCTTAACAGAATGTGGATCATGCAGAAAGACAACGACCCTAAGCACCCAAGTCATTCTACTAAAGAATGTTTAAAGACGAATTAAGGTAATGGTTTGGAACGACCCAGTCAGAGTCCTGACCTTAATCCAGTAGAAATGTTGTGGAAGGACCTGAAGCAGCAGTTCATGGGAGGAAACCCACCAACAGAACAGAGCTGAAGCTGTTTTTACGGAGGAATGGATGCAGGAAATGGATGCAGGACTAATCAACAGCTGCTGGAGATGTTTAGTTACAGTTATTGCAGCACAAAGGCGGTCAGACCACTATTTCTGTCTCATTTGTTGGATTTGGGTCCTGATCTACTTTTAGGACTTTTCCATTTTTTCCTCAAATCTATGCAGAAATACAGCAAATTCATAAAAGTACACAAACTTTGAAGTGCCACTTGAGCCGGATAATTTGAAATGCCAGACCATGGTACCAAAATAAAGTAGGGCCCTGTGATTTCCATGATGCGAGAACAGAGATGGAATTGCTGAACTGAGGCATAAAATTAAGCTCCCAGAATCTGTCCTTCCAAATAACAATATGGTCGGATTCAAGGCATGAGTCTGTGGAGGATTTTATTGCTATGTGTGCAGTCAGATATACTACTCAAAACACAGGAAGATGAATCTTACATGAGAAAATACTGGCGACGGAGCCGCGCTGCCAGAAAACAAGAGCGATCCCCATCAGATTTGCCTTCCCAGGGGTTTGAAACACATGGACACAGTTCTTAAACTCATCCATGACTTCTGTTAATGGCAGGCTGGTTGCTCTATTTAATTATGCCCGTTAGGATCAGAATTCTGTTCAAATACTGTAGATCTCAGCTGTTAGGACATTCGCTTCACAGTGACGGTCATCCTTGGGAGCTCCGGCATTGAGAGTAATGCTGGTGTTGGAGAAAAACCATCCGTACTGCTTGTAAATTCCACAACGAAGCCAAAGACGTCATATTTACAAGCGGAAAACCTGGGAATCTAGATGATGCAGAAATGTACGATTTCAGTTTAATTAAAGGTTTATGAGCGAACTGTCGGTATATACAACCTTACAACGAGCACTGAAACGGCGTAACGCGTAACGTCTAATGTATAAACATGGTTATTGTTGGGATTTTGGGGCGAGCACAGATGTCATAGGGCCCTAATGACGCTGATATTTTAGAAAACACTGGGTAAGGACAGTGAATCTGCTGACTCCTGGGAGAATCGAGAGGGCTGGCAAGTGTGGCTTACTCTCTGAAGTTAGGTCACCTGGTCACATAATAAGTGCCACAGAAAAGGCATCTGGTGGTAGCTAACATGATGGCTGCACCGAGGGAGTCGGGGCAATTACAGTACATCACTCCATACTGTTGCCCTTGTCAAGCCACGACAGGTACAATCAATCAACCTGTAACGTATCATCTGACGTCAAATAATGCTTACTTGGTTCTGGGTTGATCTAAAGGGCTGGGCATGTTCTAACTCAACTAACTGCTGAATCAAACACAGATGAAAGGCAGGTTCAGCTCCGGTTTCAGTTCTCGAAGCTTATATGACGTGTAGGATTTGCTGATCTTTGTGTATCATGACTATATCTTGCCGATTGACCAAGCGTGGCTTAATTCTTCAACGATCCCAGACCTTAAGTTTACTCTGTGTTTTGATCAAGCCCTGTGTCTACTCTCTCTCTCTCTCTCTCTCTCTCTCTCTCTCTCTCTCTCTCTCTCTCTCTCTCTCTTTTCTTCTCTTGTGTGCATCAACCGGGTCTCAAAGCAAATCTGATTTCTTCTGTTCTGCCGCCGTCGGGGCTGATTTGTTGTCTGGGAGCCTTGATCACCAGTCAGCTTTTGCACGTCAGGCCGCTGAGGACTCCTAATTCATGGGCTGAATCACTTCCGTAGCCTCTCTAGCTCCAGTGATTGCCCACCGCCGAGAGGGAAATTGCGTGGCGACCAGCGCGGGGGCCCTGATTACCTCTTAGCGCACAGTTGAGCCATGTCAAAGCCGGCCTCGTTAAAATGCATCCCCACCCTCTCTTCCACGACTCTAATAACAGCCCTTACCCCACCTACGGCACAGCCAATGAAAGAGCCTGGGCAAAGCTTCACATGAGTAAGCTGACATTTTAATGTGAAGCCATAGGAGAACGGACAAAGTAAAAAAAAAAAGAGAAAATGAACGAGACTAAGAGTAAGGACCAGGTCAAAGAGTTCCTTTTGATCAAAAAGCTATTCACCAAGAATTTAGTCGTAATTAATTTTACAATGGCAGCAAATTGGCCATCTTTTTGGTGAACGCTGCGCAATTTGAACCCTGGCAAATTGTACAGCGAGGCAGCCCACCACTTATTTGCTATTTTTCCGCCTCTGTATGAGGGCCTCGCCATGATTGATGGCACAAAAAAGCAAACAATGGGGCGAGATTTTCTCTCAGTTCACTGCTCCGGTCCCCTCGCAGAGTCTTCACAATCACAATTCCTGCAGAAAACCATGCGCTTCAACACAATGCATCAGCCTAATCTAATCTCTCCATCATCGGGGGCAATAATTGTTTTCATTGTTGCTTCTTTTCCTGCTAATAAAATACAGCACCCTGATTGCTCTGTTTGCCTGATGGCACATTAAAGAGATCCTCCTTTCCCCATGTAGACGCTCACTGCCTTTCCTTCCGCCCTGTCCTTCTCATTACTACGGAATAATCGGTTTGATAAGGTGAAGATTAAATATGAACAAAAAAAAGAGTAACGCTTCGATTCTCTCTCTTCAGTGTCCCTCCACAAGGCCGGAACCCTTGATGATTTCTGCCACTTCGCTCTGTTCGTGACTGATTGACTGTCTTGATTAGCCGCGAGCATTACGTGTCTTTAATGTATGCTACCTCTGGTCCGGGGGAGTCCAGGGACGTCCCTGCGGAATCGGGAATGGGCAAAGGCTGTGCATAATAATAAAGGTCAGCCGGCTTATCAAGCCAACTCGTTATCCACTTCCAGTGCAAGCCCAACTACAGTGTAGAGGTAGGAGAGCACTGTTGGAATTCCTTATGTAATCAGGTTGGTGCCGGTTGGTGTTGACGGTTGGTGCATCCACCATCCACACCTGCAGAATTCCAACACGGAATTCCAACCATGACTTGAGATCTTGCTGTCATAACGAACAGTTGCAAAGGGTGCCAGGCCCATAACGGTCAGCCGGCATTTGCTATTCCTTGGCTCCAGCCTTCTTATCAGGTTGGTTAGCAGCTGGTCAAATCTTTAGCCATTTCTGTGCCTCAAACAGAACTGTCTATCAAGCCGCCCTCAGTGAATTACTCTTGACTCGCAGGTCAAAACCCATCTCCAACTTTTTGTGTAACTACCGAAAGGGTGTGTGAAAGGGACGGGGCTGGAGAAGAGACGCACCGTAGACAATCACTGCAGCCGAGGAGCTTTTGCGCCGGGCCACAATGTTCTTGGCCACGCAGGTGTAGTTGCCGGTGTCGGCCAGCCGAGCTTGTTTGATGATGAGATTATGGTCCACTGTGATGAAGAAATTGGGGTCAGACTTGGGGTCGATCAGCTCCTCGTTCTTCTGCCACTCCACCTGCAGGAATACACATGCACCCGCACACACAGAAAAAAGGCATTCAGAAGCTTAATCTGGCACCGCTGGAAGGATCAGGCGGCAGCACTGGGCCGATACCGGGCTGCAGGGGTTTAGGAACCTGGCAGGAGCCTAAACTCCAAACATCGCTTAAGATTGGCTCGAAAACAAAGTCCTTGTCCTTGGCGAATAGATTTTAGAACAAGAATGATCGGAATAATTGTGGAACTGCGTTCGCCGTCCTACTACGCTCATCTCTGATTGGTTCTGTTGGTACAAAACTCTTAACATAACCTGGCAGAACAACTGAAATGAGGTAAAAGAAACAAGTCAGCTTGGAGTCCGGTATTTCGTGCGGTGGTCATCTTGCGAGGCCAGCCCCGAGAGCAGGATAACTGCTGTTGTTATTGGGCCGGTCGCAGGCTCTGGTGGGCAGCATTGAGCCAAAACAGCTGGCCGCAGTCTGGTCCAATCCCACGTCCTCCGCAAACCTGCATGCATTATTAATGGAGCGAGTGGCACTGCCAGAAGCAGAGAGCGGAGCCTCTCGTCCATGTCCAGCTGACAGGACAGACGCCACACCGCTACATGCTGTGAAATATTGCCAGGCGCGAAGATAAATCAACTAGCTGGATAATTAGCTTTAATAATGAGTTTTCTTGTCTCACTCACCTCAGCTGTGGGAACGCCCTCTGGAGGGTGGCAGCGGAGTAGCACCTCCTGGTCCAGTGCCACCTCTTTACCCAGCGGTTCCTCCTCAAAGTTCTTCCTCAGATCTGTGAACCACGAAAACGAATGAGTTCGATCTTTCAGGTTAATCAGACTTCAAATCTCAAAACAGCTACTGGTCTTACTGGACTCTGAACTGCACAAGCCAATAAATACTAAACCATGGAACCTTCCAAAGCTCTCTAAGGAACACTGCAAGATTAGGGTGTCGTGAGGAACATGGACATCCCAAACGCTCCGTGTTATGAGGGGTCTGTTTGATGGATGGTGCATTGCTTATATTTTAACTTCAGAGACTCAGTCTGACCGACTCAGAGTAATCTAGTAGTGTATACTGGTCAGAGACTCGGTCTGACCGACTCTGAGAGTAATCTAGTAGCGTATACTGGTCAGAGACTCAGTCTGACCGACTCTGAGAGTAATCTAGTAGTGTATACTGGTCAGAGACTCGGTCTGACCGACTCTGAGAGTAATCTAGCAGTGTATACTGGTCAGAGACTCGGTCTGAACGAATTCCATCCACCGCCAATGAAAACTGAGTGCAAATGTAAACAGAGGACATAGACAAATAAAAGCAGCCACGTTTAAAGTTACGTTCCACCTTCATTGATGCAGCAGCAGCTTCATTCAGGTCGGGAAGCTTCCCACCCACGGTCAATGCCGGACACGGTACACAGCAAGCCGTTGTATTTCCGGCGTTTAATCCGGATCCTCTAGGCAACGTGAGGCCGGCAGGTTTTGGAGCGTCGTCAGTTCAGCAGCAGGTTGAAGTCGTTTAGTGTGCAATGGATGTTTATTTCATTGGCCATAAAAACCAGCCGTCCTCAGCGGGGAAACGGGAGATTCCCAGTCTCTTAGAATCTGTTATGACTCCAGCAGTTGTGTTTGGTACCCAAGGCTTAATGCAATGTCAATGAGAGCATAAACCGACCGCTCCTTCAGGGCCATCCTAACCCCCCGCAGAGGCCATGGATGTCTTCGGACAGTGCTCAGAAGTCTGTACCATGATCTCCAGATGATCACCGATAATGAAAAAACATGGGGTTTATAGTTGTCTGATGTCATTTTCTGTAAAAAGGTGGTTCTATAACCCTTCATATCCAGAACGCTCCGAGCACTCATTCCCACATGTAGCAGTAAAACTACAACTTCTATTGATTTGTTGGCCCATAAGTGAAGAAAGGGCCTGTTATACAGACATGGTTTTGAGCCACGGTGGCAGCGAGGGGGAAATAAACCACAGGAAGTCACATTGACAACGCACATGCTAAATACCCCGTGTGGCCAAAAGTATTGGGTCACCTGGTCATTCCTAGTTCAAGGGTATTCAAAAGAGTTGATCCTGCTGTCTCTAATGTGCCGAAAAGGCTTTCTATCTCCTTCAGAAGATTCTACACACTGCTGTGAAGATCTGATTGCATTCAGCGACAAGAGCAAGAGGTAGTGAGTTTAGAACAGGGTTCACCACCAACTCCTGGAGCGCTACCTAATTTACCTACCTGATGCAAACAATCACTGCTTTCACAAGTTCTGGAGTTGAAACCTGTAGGAAGGTAGATCTCCAGGAGCAGAGATGGTCACCCCTTAGGATGTTGGAGGATCACCACCCCACCTCATCCTCAATTTCCCAACTTAATCCGAAAAGTACTGGATGGCGCTCCATCCAATCATTCTAGAGAACACAGTTCTACTGCTCCACAGCTCAATGCTGGGGGGGTCTTCATGCCCCTCGCGCCCATGCCAGCGCCAGCAGGTTCATTAGGTTGTTTATCTCCTGAAATTACAGGGAGCGACAGTACGTCTCTTCGGTTCTAGACAAGCTGTGTGTGCATTTGCACATCTATGTCTATGTCAGCAATGGGTGCAGCTCGTTAGAAAGGGTGTGCACACAGTTTCAGTGGGGAAGCAGGACTGGGTGTCGGATTCCAGAAATAACAACTCGTTGCAGTAAAGGACAGAAATCCCCAGAACCAGGTATGTTCTTTAGCTCATGTTTGTTTGTTCCAGAGCTGAGAGCGTACGAGCGGCACAGGGCCCAGCGCTTATTTGGTGTTGCTTGGCTGCGTTAGAGAATGGCTGTCTGAAGCCTCGGGGCCAAGCATCAACTGAGAGCAATTGCATTATCCCTCCACCCCCGCCCCTCCATGCACAAACACACACACCACTCTACGATGGGGTATCCGCACGCCCCTCCAACCCGCAGGCTACCGAGACAAGTGTTGATGCGAGTCAGATTGCATTTGGTCCTCCAAATTACGTTACTGCTGATAAAGACGGTTTGAGTCATAGTGGCAATGGACGGTAAAATGCTTTCAAAACAATTTTTGCATAAATGTTTACGACTGGTGTAATGGAGGACGGCTTGAGCGAAGAGGCGCCTACGGAGACAGCTGCCCTTGTGGAATATCCGATTCTGCAAAGCGACGTGGCTGAGTAACTAACGACTGACTGGCTGACGTCTAGTAGGAGCAGGCTTTAGGCCAGTCACGAAAACTGCTACGGTACGGACGATATATTGACCCAGAAATACCACTGATAAATGATATTCATCTATTTTATGGAGAAACAACAACAAAATGCCACTTTGGGCAGGACTTTGGAGGAGCCGGTCTTCTTTAAACCTCAGACATTAGTTTGGTTTGCTCCTGATTGCTGAAGTGAGTGAGATCACCGTGATCAGATCCAAAGATGATTATTATTGAAGTTTTGGGGAACGATTACAATATTAAGTGCAACAAACCAACTGCAAGAGCTTCTCCTCACATCAGCACATCAGCACCGCCGGTGACACTTCATTATCATTTGTAACTATGTGTAGAAATGTTCAATGAATGTATTAATATAATGTCACAATAAGGTTGTTTGTAAATGAGTTATTAACAGTTAATTCATGGTCATTTGTTAGTTGTTAATGTTATTTACATAGTAATGTTATTAACACGCGTGTTTTACGTACTATAAATTATAAATGGTTCTTAAAATGTACAATAAAATACTGTAATTCAAGAAATAAAGTTGTAAATATTATAAAATTAGGACGTACAGACATTCACAACACATATGTTTAACAAATTACAGCCAATGAACACGTAACTCATCCCTGGACAAAGAGTTAATGAGGAATTTACAAACAACCTTACTGTGATGTAACTACACCGTTACTTACAAATGATTCAGTGAGCTTTACGAATCACTTAGTACTAGTTCAGTAAAAGCTGGACAGCAGACCTTAAAATACAGAGTTACAGTAACTTCAGTAACAGTAACCGTTTTCTAAATCCAACTGTCCGTTCGCTATGAAGACATCACCACTAGTCATTTCACTCTGTCATGCCTGTCCATAGCAATCAGGCCGTACCAAGCGCTGAGCGGTGAGGAGGGCTCCGGCACGTTCGATTTAATTAAACTGGATTTAACGGGTCTGGGCAGCGCTGCGGGCACTGCGGTCGTGGGAGGTAGAGAAAACGCCACCGTCCTCGTCCAACACTTCCGTGACTTTGAAGGCGGGAAGGCGGTGAGGTTGAGTTGAAAGCGTCTGCAGGGGGTCTCGCTCCTTTCAGCTCTGCTGTGTGCTGGAAAGTCCTGGTTTTACAGATGCATGTTTATGAGGAGGTTAATAGAGAGAAGGTGGAAAAAAGTAATAAAAGAAGAGAGATAATCAAAGGAAATCAGAGCTGCTTTAACGATTCCTTCTCCGCGGATCTGAGGCCGAGGTGGGGAGCGATATTCCGCGTTATACGCGGGGCAGATGCATTATGCACCACAAATCTGTTGTGATTGCGAAGCGCTTTCATCATTGTTTTTGGGCTGCGAATGCGGCGTTCGAAGGGTCTGTATTCTCCCTCTCTTCCCCCACATCCGAGGACGATATTCCCTCCTAAGCGAAGCGGCCACGGGGCCTCCTGGAGCCTAATCGCATTATCGCGCTGCTAGATATGGAAACTGTGTGGCCTCTCGAGGCAATTACCGCGTGTTACATCGCAGATTAGCAGCTTAACCACGCCACGGGCTGGTTCTGATCAAACTTCCCAATCAGAAACGTTAAATAAGTCATACAAACCCATCAGCCTCGGGGAACGCACGCTCAAGCTGAAGTGCTCAGATTGATTGGACTAAATGCAATTTGGAAATCATTTTTATTCGAGAGCGTATCAAGCACAGGATTGGAAAAGCTGAAAACCTTCTACTCGGCAAAGCAGACCAGATCCTCCAGCCCGAGCCTGGCTGAATTCTCTACATTTTCCCCTGGACACCCTGACAAGTTGTTTTTTTTTCCTCCTTTCCTTCGTTCCACACTCATGCCCCAGATTTCGAGCAGTTGGCTGGTCCAGACGTGTTAGGATAACTCACAGGCGATTCGCACGTAAGCCTTTTGGCTCTTCTGGGTTCCTGTAGTGCTCCAGGCCACACACTGACACCAGTAATCCTCCAGGCCGAAGATTTTCTCCACCTGCTGCCTGGAGATGTCAATCTTCACCTGCATCACAGGGAAACCTACAGAGAAGAGGAGAGGACACATATAAACATGGCGAACTCTCTAAAAGCCCTTATTCTTTATAAACGGTGCAGAAGAGTTTAACCTTTAGACGAATTTCACGTATTTTTATTCATCAAAACTTAAAAACAGTATTAATAGAAGACATATCACACATATCAGATACTTCATTTTCAGGAGATCCTGGACCACTCAAATTGATCTTCGTTTGAGATGAGGTCATAAGGTCTAAAAAACACTTCTTCAGTCCATCAGAAATTCTGTTGGAAATTGGTCATCAGTGCTGATGTTCTAGACTGTCCTGGACTCACCAGCGAATCCATGTGTGGAGGCACCGTGGTCATGGTGTGGGTGCAGTTTGCACGATGCCAGATCACCTTTGGCCTTCATTACTTTCATTACTTTAACCAACGTTACGTTAATGAGGTTCTGCAACCAGTGGTTCTATCTTTTCTGAACACACACTCTCTGTTCCAACAGGACGACTACAGCTCGTCCACACGCTGCTGTCGTCTCAAGATCTCGTCTTGAAGACACAGATACTATGCTGTGGTCGGTCTCCTCTCCAGACCTGTCCCTGATTGAAAATGTGTGGGAAACTAATGCCAACATGGAACCCAAGGACATTGGAGCCCAAGGACATTGGAGCTACCCATACAGACCCCACCTGGCCATGTTGTCTGGGCTGCTACCTATGAATGGACAAAGGGGAGGAGACAGGGTGTGGGTAGGTGCAATATTGTCAACCGCTCATCCAGCGTCATGGTCACGGGTGACCAAGAATCACACAATGAATGGAGGCCACGCCTGCTGTAATATTCGACTGTGTCCAGATACCAGAGGACACCTTCAGATGTCTTACGGCGTCAATGCATCATTGGGTTAGAGTTATTCAGCGGTTGCCAGGTGTTACGTTATTGATCATTTTGAGGTGTATATGTTCTTTATAGTACGCTTTGTGTGAGAACATCTGTTTTGTGGGTTTTCTGAAGGATTTCAAACGTTGCTTGCGTACGTTTACACGCGGACAAGGCGGTGACGAGATGGCGCCTTATTAAGGCCTAAATGAGAAGAAACAGATTTAAAAATCACGAAAAAGCATCTCATATTGTGACAATCTGTCAGCCACCCCGGCTGATTGAGTAATCTCTACACGAGCAGGGTGACGCCGTCCGACAGCATAATTCCGTTTTTGACAATTATGAATGAACGTCATCAGAGTTAAGCAGCGAAGAACAGCCCTGTCACGCATTATACGTTCTTATATTGGAAAGAGTGTGTGTGTGTGTGTGTGTGTGTGTGTGTGCGCAGCAAGAGGCAGGCTGGTGGTGTTGGTGGGGGTGGTGGGGGTTAGGCAAAGATAATGCAATGAAAAATTATCTCACTGACTCTGTGATATCTTCCCTCCAGCTATCGCTCATCTCTTAATACAAAAGCTTGACCTTGAAGATGCCCACGTCTCCCTCGTTCCATCCTACCATCCCCCGTCTGCTTTCTTCCCCCCACTCTTTCTCTCGCTCTGGCCCTTCGTCTCTCTGTTGCTCTTAAGAGGCTTTATCGTGCTTTCCTACACCACGTCTTCGGGCTTCGTGAAGGTTTGCCGGCTCCTCAGGAGTTCAGCGGTTGGATGTTTTACGCACCGGGTGTGGTGACCCACATCTCCACGGTATGGGCCGTGCAGGCCGTGCCTGGTGGGTTCTGATGTAGGCGTGTTCAGGTGGCCTTGGCAGTACATTCGCACAGCAACGGGGAAGCGAGGCTGAGCTGCTGCAGACATGTAGTGGCATCTTCTCGTCTCTTCCATCTTAATCTGTACCTACAGTGTTTACAGTGTCCTCTTTAGACAAGAAGTCAGGAGACAATTCAGTTAAGAGGAGGCCTCAGAACCAATGACACGGTGATCTGAACCAATCACAGTCAGAGGGAGGTCTTGGTGGTGAGTAGGTGGTGTTAAAAATGACCAATCACAGCCAGGAGGAGGTATTAGAAGAAGTACCCTGGCCATTAGGACCAATCAGGATTAGAGAAAGGTAGGGATTCTGACCAATCAAAGTCAAAGGGAGGTCACATAACAGATGATTGAATTGCTGCCATTTGTTTTGAGACCTCCCCTTGACTGTGATTGGTCTGACTGCCTGTGGAGTACAGTACTCAAGTGATCTTGGGTAATGCCAGGTCATTTGCCATCAGCAGGCAGAGTCAGAGGGAGCAGAGTAAGCCACCCTCTCTCTGGGTGGGTAGATGGCGCTCTCTCCCAGGGTACAGGCGTCTGTCAGCTTGAAAAGGGGTGACGTATAGAGGAATCGGGGTATTTCTTCGCCCTCCTAGTGTCGGGTGGGGTAATTGGCACGCCCAACTTGGGGTGGAAAATTGGGGTAAGATAAAAAAAATGGTTGTTCAAAAATGAAATATAAGAGAAATGCAGGACATGGAGCCTTTAACTCTATTTGTGATGGTTGAACAATATTATACAGAGTGATGTGGCATATTGTGACACACACACACACACACACACACACACACACACACACACACACACACACACACACACACACACACACAAACCCGCACCCATACCTCATAATGACATGCTGGCAGACCGGAGGAACACGTGATTACTATTAGACCTGAAACTGTCTCACTCTGAGTGTCAACAGCCCAATTGGTTTCTCTCTGCTTCCAGCAGATACAGCCTCCACTCCTGCAGCTGAAGCACAGGCCGGCTCTGCCGCCGCAGTGTGTGCGAGAGGGTGTGTGTATATGCAAAGTGCGTCATGCGAAATGTAACGCTATTTTGGCCGTATTAATTACTGCTCACGACAAAACGCGAAAGACAATTATTACGAGGGCTCGACTCTGAAATGCTTTGAGTGAAAAGCCATTTCAAACCTTGATTGCTTTCGTAATTGCATTGCATTTCTTCGCCTCTTTTCTCATATTTACCTCTGAAACCCTCTGGGACTGAACGTCTGGACAAAGGAATGCAGCTGTTAACAGCAGGAGCAGTTAACATACAGTGGGCTTCAAAGGTCCGATGGCTTCTGTTTAGTGTTCTGTACTATAAAGGCCTCCATTCATCCATACGTACAGTGGTGCTGCTCCACAACACACATTTGTAGAAGTGTATCGTGATCAAAGGAGGTTTCTGAGGAGCTCAGAAGAAGAGCTGTTGATGCTCATCAGGCTGGAAAAGGTTAGTTTGGATCCACAGTTGGGTAGAAGAAATCCAAGGCCATCATTTGCTCCACCAACAAAGATCACACCAAGAGCAAAGTTTGTAATAGTCCACCAGCTCACAAAGGAACCCAAGGGAACTTCTAAGCATCTACAGGTCTTTCTCTATTGGCTAACATTCATGTGTTTCGAGACCTCCCCTTGACTATGATTGGACCTAATCATGTGACCTTAAGCACACAAATCATTTGACCAAAGCATGTTTAAAAAGGAATGAAACGTCCGAACCAAGGTTTGGGTTTCTGTTACAGCGAATTCTTTTGGTCCAGTTACTCTTACTGGTCAGAAAGGGTTTCCACACTGCAGAGGAACCGGGTCAAGACCCCCTAGCAGACGAACCGGGTCAAGACCCCCTAGTTATGTTGGACCAAATATGGTCCTTTGGTCCTTTCATCCCTGCAATTTTGGTTCAGACTAAACCGAAAGGTCAGACAATCTGGACCAAACATGGTAGGTATGAAGAACCCTGAAACTCCTGGACTCGGGATCTGTTCACACCCACTACCGCTCATTAACATAATGACAAAACCTTCCCTCCCATTACACACTTTTACTGCCCATTACAGACGAGTGCAAATCCTAGAACCCAAACAAAAAACTTGACCAAACGGTCCCTTTAAATCGCACCTCTGCCGCCTGCCTGATGGAGCGGCATGATAAGGCATAAAGCACAGCGGTGTGAATGTTTAAAACGAGTGATTAACCAGGGAGCCGAGTCTCGGGTTGGAAAAGCCATTATAATCTTCACCCTGGAGCCCTTAGCTAAGGTCGCTTTGGCAACCTTCCCTGTGGGACGAGGAGGTCAGGCAGTCAAAGCGTAATTGAAGCAAAGACAGAGGGCCCACATTTTAGATGCAGACGGAGCCGGGAGCTCCCATCACCTACAGACGGCACATATCGCTCCCGTTCCCACACAAACTCATTAGGGGCCGGAAAAGAATAAAAGGGCCGGAAAAGAGCCTTCATGCTTAAAGGGCCCATCCATCCACGGAGGGTCTGGAGCTACCCGGAATCACGGGGTTCAGGGCAGGAATACCCCCTATACCCCCACAGCGTCAGTCCATCACGGGGTGTCACACACGGGCAAACACACTCACAGCTATGGGGCAGTTTTTCACAGCCAATTCACCCACAATGTGTTTTCTGGAGGCAGGAAGGAACCCTGCCTGTGATGTCACAAAAAATGCAGGCCAGCCAACCAGAATTAAGCTAATTTACATACATTTACATATAATTCTGTCTTTTTTTATTCATAAACACGTTCAACATTATAAATGGAAGTGAGGAGAAGAGTAAGACAGAATGGTTCCATACAGGTCCTTTAAACGGTCCTGTTTGTGCTGACCGTACAGAGCTGACCCTGTCTGTGGAGGGCTCTGGTGTTTTTGGGGTGTTTCCTTTCAGACTGCGGAATGCTGTCTGGAGCGCTGAGAGGAGCATTCAGACCCACGATTAAAAAAAAATGAAGGCTCCCGGAATTCTGTGGTTAAAACCCAAAGCCGGTGCATTTTTCATAACGATTTTCCACGGCTCACAAAGATGCAGGAGGGATGCTGGTGAAGCAAGACCTTGCTCTAACCTCTCTCTCTCTCTCTCTCTCTCTCTCTCTCTCTCTCTCTCTCTCTCCTTTTTAACTTTGTCTTTTTCTCTGTTCCTTCTCTTTACACACCCTCTGTCTACCTCTCTTTCTCTCTCTTTCAATCACACGTCTATTTATCCCCCATCTCTCACTCTCTCCATCTCTCTCTCCCACTCTGTCCCCACCTCTTTCTCTCTCCCTCCCCCTCTCTCTCTCTCTCTCTCTCTCTCTCTCTCTCTCTCTCTCTGTATCTCTCTCTCTCTCTCTCTCTGTATCTCTGAGGTGTGGCTGATTAAGCTCGACATTTTCTGCTTCTTGAAATTGTGCTCTGTTGCTCTCCAGTGTTACCCAACACACACATACACACACACACACACACACACACACACACACACACACACACACACACACACACACACACACACACACACTGAGCTATAATAGTGCTCCTGACTCAGAAGGGGTGGAGCTTGTAGAGTAAGAGATGAGCAGATATGAAAGTGCAGATTAAAACAGCGAGTGCTGATCTCGGCCTGTGAGTCTGAACCTGCACTGCTGATCAGCCTGGAGATCTGAAGCATAAAAACTGCTTACAGAGCAGCTGAGACAGAAACAACAGCTCCTGCAGCCCGGATCCCGCAGCCCGGATCCCGCGGCCCGGCTCCCGCGGCCCGGCCGGCCTGGCGCTGAGACAGGTGTTCTGGACTGCTTATCTGAGACGGCAGCTCATTAACACGTCATCTCTCTATCAGATCAGATCAGTCCGATCTTAATGTGGGTCTGAAGGGCATCACATTCTGATATGATGTATGTCATAAAACCCTGCAGCAGTGCTGTCGTATCCACGGAGACCTGCTGCTCATCACTGACACACCTGACTGAACGGATTCCACCGTGATTATTCACCCCCAGCTCATCTGCAACTCCCCGACTCAGTCCCCCAAACTGAATGAAGTCCTATTCTATTGGCAGTATACTCCTACTCAGCTCCCAGTGGTTCTTGGTTGTTTGCCCTGAAGTTATAAAGAAATGCAAAGGTTATCCAATCAGAGGAGAGCTAATTTGCATATGTCCAAGGTCGTAGACACACAGTCACAAAGATTGTGTATGTTCCATAATCAAAGACCTTAAATCGTTCCTCCTCTGATGTATCAGAGGCAGTTGTTAGGGAGGTTGCTGGGACATTGTTCAGTGGTAGGTAACCTTCTTCAGGGTCAAAAATGACCTGGACCACATTTAAACAGACAACACGAGGGTTACGTTAGTTACTAAGCTGTTGCGATGGTGTTCTCATGGTTTCTTGGGTGGTCATTAAGGTATTTCAGATGGTTAATCTGTTCTAGGTGTGTGCTACGGTGGTTGCTTAGGTATTTGAAATGGTTGTAAAGGTGTTTCCAAGGAGCTGCTGTGGTACCCCACGAGGTTGGTTGGATGCTGCTAGTGTAGTTCTGTCACTGTGACCGACTTCCTGAAGGCAATTTACCATATCTAGGACGTCTTGTCATGAATGACTGAGGCATCTCTGGGGGTCGAGGCCACAATCCCCATAATGTGCTCTGTGTAAAACGATAGGGCAGCAGGCTCAGAGACAGAACCCGTTCAATGCTTTTCCACAAAGACCTTCATTTGGAGAGTCAAGTCTGGTGGAGGTCTACCTCTGGCGTCTCATAAATGACGCCGGCGTACATGAAGACCCTCCAGAACCCAGGATAAACATCACTGGACTCATTTCTCGCCGAGTCGATTCGGGGCTGGTCTCAGGGAGAGCCTTTTATTTTTCTGGCTTGCTCTTGTTTTTGCTGCCGCTGACCTCAATTCCACGGGGGTCATTTGCTTATCAAAGGCACGAGCTGAAACTGGCAGGTTAGAGTGTGTTTTCATTGTGACGGGGGAAATTCAATTAGGACTCCGGGCAGACAGACAGGGTGCGGAGACTCATCAGCGGCGGATCTGGATCAGGGACGGACGACTTGCAACAGACAGTCACGCAACTCTTCTTCAGGAAGGGGTTCGGCACTCGAACGAGGTCCATGCCCATCACCCCCCACCCACCCACTCGTTCAATGAGCACCGCACCAATGCACTTGACCTTATAGATAATGAGCATCATCACCTGCATTATCATCCCAAAGGCAGGAATGATGTTTATCATTAACGCTGCATTACTGAGTAAACAAACAGTGCATTTAAAACGCATTAACGGACCGCTTGCATTAAATAACGCCACACCGACGGTAAAATATATTCCCTGTTCCGTTTGACTAACAATCACACGCTTTAATTACATTACTGTGTCTCAGCCCGTGCTGCCTCGGTAATCACCGTTCACGTTCCTATCAATTTCGCATTCCTGAGCAAAGATCCCAAATGATGAGAAACATCCGCGGAACGTTAGTATCGCTGTAGTTAAAAATGATCAACAACCTGGAGCCCCTGCTGAGCAGCGAAGATCATTTATGCTGGATTTCTGAGCAGAGGCTCCAGAGGTTCTGGTGAAATAAAGCCAATGGTGGTTGCTATGTTATCCCAAGTTGTTGCTATAGTACTGTTGAGCATTTGCAACATAGTGTTGTCCTCAGTTGTCCTAGGTGTTTGTTGTGAAGTTGCTAGGATGTTTGCTATGGTGTCCCAGATGGTTGCTATGGTATCCATAGCCATATGTTTGGCTAAGGTGCCACTAGACGGTTGCTATGGTATTACTAAAAAGTTGGAAAGTGGTTGCTATGGTACTGCTAAGAGTTTAATAGGTGGTTGACAGAACCGTTGCTATAGTGTTGCAAAGTGTTTGCTAGACACTACTACAGTATAAATCAGTGGTCGCTATGGGCCTGCATAGTGGATGCTAAGGTGTTGCAAGGCCACTGCAACAGCCTCCCAGGTAATTACTGCTTCATTAATCGCCGTTCACATCTCTATTAATTTCGCCAGCCTGAGCAAAGATCCCTAACAACAAGCAATTCCCAAATGTGGGAAAAAGTACACAGCGCTCGTAATACTGTTGTTAAAAACAGTCTCCAACAAACCGGAGCCCGAGACCCGGGATCAAACGCGAGGCTGTGTACCAAACGGACAAGGCGCTTTAGGGCTGGAAATCAAAGCGGTCTGGCTCTCATAATCTCCGCAGTGAGGTTTGTGTGGTCCGGGAGAGCCGTCAGGGGAATAAAAATCCGAGCTGCTTTCTCCTCTAAAGCTCTAATGAGATGCAGTCTCTGAGGGGTCGTGTGGGTGCAGCTTCTGAGGACACTGATCTCGGATCAGTTGCTGCCTTTCCTGCCCAAACACTTTCCTCAAGAAATACTTTGTCAGTTTGCAACAAAGCATAGCAACAACAGACGTACAGAGTTGAGGGAGCAGTCAGCAGCAGAACTGTGGAAGCGGGTTCGGTCTGTCATCTTTTATGATTATAGAGTTCAGAGTTACGGCGCAGCCCAGCATCGGGACTCGGAACACAAACAGATTTCCAAGTTAGCCGAAACAAGAAGATTAGATTCATTATGTATATCGATAAAACAACAGAACGCAGCATTGGAGCCGTACACCAAGAACCTCATACCATCTGTGAAGCACGGGGGTGGAAGTGTCTTGGTTTAGATCTGCTTTGATGCAGACTGTAATGAAATCAGAATGTCAGCATCAGTGATGACGATCAACCAGTCCGTGTGTGGAGGGACGGTGGTCAGCACCTAGATCAGAGGTTTGTCTTCCAGAAGGTCTGGTGTCGTGGTGTGGGTGTAATTTCGTACGACGCCAGATCACCTTTGGTCTTCGTTACAGGCACTTTTACATTAATGAGGTCCTGCAACCAGTGGTTCTACCTTTTCTGGACACCACGTCCCTTATTTTGGAATGTGGGAAGAAACCAGAGACGCCAGACAGAACCCACACAGACACAGGAAGGACATGGCAACGCCACCCAGATGGGGACTCGAACCAAATTCCAAACGTTAAAATGTCATTCTTGGACTTCTGTTGATAATTTAGGGAATTCCAGCACGGAATGTGGAATATATGGAATATAAATGGGAATTCCATTTGAAGAAGTTGGACAGCTGGACAATATCCATTATAGACATTAATGGTTTATAAGTAGGTAATAAACGCTTACATGGCAGTAGCAGTTGAGTGCAGATTGAGGGTCATGTGGGGGTGAATGTGAGAGTGTAACTGCCCATGAGGTTATGAGCTCTAGGTTAAGTAGAGGCCTCATGCAAATTTAACAGCCCAGCGGTGCAGCTGTTTGGAGTCCCATCACACAAAGCAGGACCATTTCGGTTCAAGGCTACCCTCTAGTCGTGACAGGTTCTTGATTCTGATTTTTGATGGAACTGCCAATTTACCACAATAAGTACCTGGTCCATGGCCTTCCAATGGCACTAGGACCTACCATTAAAGAATATTCAAGGCTGGTGAAGCAGTATGCAGGCGTGCCGCCAATCAATCCACAACGGTTCATGGAAATGCTCCCTGAAGGAGAACAGGACGTTCAGGTGCAGTGGACACCCTCTGGACACCCTCTGGTCGACTACCGTGGCATAAACGGCAAGATCCACACTCCAAATCCTCTCTCTAATACACACCTACGTACCTCGAGTAAATGTAAACAGCACTCCGGCGTTTGCCTTCCAAAGCAAGCCAATGGAAGCGAGATGTTCAGGCACAGGAGACCATTTGAGAGAAGCCCTTTCATTCATTTCTGCATATATTTCAAAATAACAGCCATGTGGCCCTCGTCATTTTTAGAGAGATTAGATATCCTGTCATTTGATCCACAAGCTTGACAATCACTTTGTCGCTTCAAAATAACTCTTCGTCTGTGACAGTACAGAAAACGATGTGACAAAGCTGCCTCGAAGGACCGCGCTGTACTGTTTGAAGCAGAAAGTCTTCAGTACTATAAAGCAGAGTGCGTCCGCATTATCCCTTGACTGACATAACTGGATTTAATGGGCCTAATGCGTTAATTAAGGCGGCACGTCTGAAGACAACTGGAGATTTCGATTGGGCAAGAACTGAGTATTTAAACAGCTTTGAATGCGGCTCAGCCAATCAGATTTTAGAACCTTAGAAACAAAGCATTTATCATGTATCTGTGTTGTAAATAGTGTGTGATTTTGCTTTAGAACCGTACAATCATGGACATTTGATCTTGATTTTAACTATGATGAGAGATGGAGGTGATATAACTGTAATAATTATAATATTCGAAACGTTATTTACAGTAGTTTGGTTTCCTCTTGATTGCTGAAGTGAGTGGGATCACCATGGCCAGATCCAAAGAGCTTTCTGAGGTCTTCAGAACGAAGGTTGTAGATGCAGATGAGTCTGAGAAGGGATTTAAGAAGATCTCAGAGCAATTAGAATTCAGTCGTTCGTTCCACTGTCCGGAACATCATTTACAAGTGGAGACCATTTAAAACATCTGGCCACATGACCAGATCAGACCGTCCGAGCACGTTCAGCCCAAGAGCAGAACCACAAGATGAGTAAAGAAGATCCACCAATACTAAAATGTTCATCACAGACCTGCAGGTCGCTCTCAATACAGTTTAAATGCAGCATCTACCATCAGAAAGAGACCCAACAAGTTTGGTTTTCATGGGAGGTCTCGGGCAAAACCAAAACTTCAGGCAGGACTGTGAGGTAAGTTTTGGAACTGTTTTGGATGCTCTTCAAAAGAGGAACAGTAGCGTTTAATCTTCCCTACTATTCCAAAATAAAGGCAGTTTTCCATTCTATGGCTGTTTTAAAAGGAATTAGTGCAAGAATTCCATTTAAACCAAAAGTTTTCCTCGTCAGTTCTGCAAAGATGTACCATTTGTGACACACAATTCGGAAGCCAGATACCGGCAAAAAGGCACGTCAGATGGTTGTAGCACAGTGCTCCGACCCGGTGCATTTAAACACTCAGATGCTCGAATTGCAGCAGGGCCAGCAGGCAAGCTCAGAGCCACAGCTCAGGTGTGAATGAGGTGATACTGAGTCAACACACACCAGATACCTGCCAGGTATTGTTCACATGAGCAAGCCTTGTGTGCTCCAGGGGTGCAGCACTCTGCCGCTATCTCTGAACAGATGTGCGTGATAGTTTTGAAGCCTTTTGACAGGGCTGTGCAGAAGCTGTGCCATATGAAGACAGGATTAAGCTTCAAGAAGCTTGGAAGTCGTGGAAAGTTTGCAAGGTCCACAGGTTTCTCCTGAATAACCACTCATAGATAGCGATGGATCACGGTGTTGGCAGGCCTCTTGGGACAAGCAGCACTGGAGGCAACAATAACGAGTCAGAAATGAAACCTGAAGCAGTCCTAGATGCATTACAGTGAGTGTCTTCATACACTTGGTTCACAACAACATGCTGATCTTCACATATCCCACGTTACAAATCCAGAGTCACCCCGAGACCAGAGTGTCACCATGTGTTCACACTAGTAGGCGACAGGTCGCTTACGTCATCCCAAATGTGTCTCTTGTGGGTGGAGCCACTTGCTTATGTGAATGCATAGTTAGGATTTTTCCTCCAGAACCAGGGTTGAGGAACACTGTCAGTCAAAGGCAAACCTAGGTATCAAACCCACAACCCAGTGATTGATGACCCAGCACTCTCATCCACTGGGTAAACCAGGGAAGCCACCTTCACACACAATCCAAAACTTTCCTGCCACACAGTGGCTATGGGTATTGCAAAGCGTGCCCATGCCCATAAAACAGACAACGGTGCATTGGAACCGGACCTTGGAAAATTGGAAGAAGATCCCTTGGTCCAGTATTCCTTTTACAACACATGGAGTGTGGGGGTCTCTGCAAGGTTTAGGTCTGGAATGAGCTGGAACAAGAAGTCAGATCTACCAAGGCTCCACTGAACAACTTTAAGGCCTTGAAGGATCTGTTGGAACATCTTGGTGCCAGATACCACAAGGTACGTGGAACGTGGAAGACCAACAGCTTATAAGGTGGGTGATCATAATGTTCATAGTTGCTTTTGTTCGTCTGTGGATGAACCACCTTAACCCTAACCCAGACGTTGGCCTCACTTGGTCAGTGATCTATCCCTACACACAGAGCAATCAGAAAGTCCCTCAAGAAACAATCTCCAACCACACAGTGACATTAAACGGTCCAACTCTAATTCCTCCTCTTAGAGTATTCAATGAGCAGGATGCTGGAGAGGGAAGGTACAATTTTCATTCTCCGCCATCGGCCTGGGATTAGAACCCCTTATTTAAAGATTATACATTTCAGGTACGGATTAGAGGTATGAGCGTACAAGCCCAATGACAGGTGTGCAGATAAAAGTACACCAATACCCTAACCTTGTGGTAACAAGAAAGGTCCAATTTAGGAAACACCCCAGGAAAATCAATAGCCTGAAGCAGCTAAGAGCTCAGCTTAAGCCCGTCAACTTCAGCACTGCACTGAAGCGCGACTGTTTTGCAATTAAAAATAACCATTTCTCTTAACATGCTCTCATTTACTATGAAAAGCAGCGAGCCAAGGTTAGCGGGAGTTCGTGGTGACACCTATCTGTTGATTGATTTTTTATCTAACGCCATCAATGACTCGCTATGCGAGTAGCGTGGTATTGGATTGCCAAAGTCAATTGTCTTTATCTGTTTACACTTTTCATGGTAAATTGCCCTTCTGAGAGCGTGCCGTTCGCTTTGTTATGTTATAAGAGAACAGTGTGACTATCATGACAGCATGTGTCACTATGCACTGACTGAAACGAAGCACCAAAAAGGCCTTTTTAGGTGCACAGGTGTTCGCACTTTTCCAGGCTGTGATAAGGCGTTAATTTGCTCCGGCAGAGGGTAAGGCACGGCCTGCGTGCCGTTATGAAAGGAAGGAGCCCGCTCTTCTTTTTACTTACTTCTGAGAGTGTTTTTACGGCACCTAGTCGAGCGGTGAAGGATGATATGATGACATTTGTGCATTCCTTTAACCCGTCCAATTCAGTTAGCCTTGGAGATAACAAGCCGATGTAGTCTGTCCTTGTAGCTCTGCTAAAAGAAGTAGGGCTCGACGATATATCATAAATATCCATATCGTCATATCGCATCTGCTATGCGGGTTACCATCTGTGTACGGTTTAATCATTCCAGTAAAGAGACTGAGTGCGTCAAAGCAGCTTCAGCTCTGTTACGTTGGTGGGTTTCCTCCCATGAACTGCTTAAGGTCAGAACTTTGACTGGGCCATTCCAGAATGTTACCTTTCTTCCTCTTTAAACATTCTTTGGTGGAACGGCTTGTGTGTTTAGAGTCGTTGTCTTTGTGCACGATCCACATTCTTTTGAGATTCAGCTCAGAAACAGATTTCCTGACATTTTTCTTTGGTATCATTCAGAATTCATTGTTCCATCCATGATGGCGAGCCTCCCTGGCCCAAATGCAGCACATCCGGCCCAAACCATTACACTACCACCGCCATTGACCATTACAGCTACCAGCTTAGACCAGTTAAAACCAGCTACCTGCGAAACCTGGTCCTGGACTCTATACAAGGTGTATCTAATATTGCGCAGATAAAAGGGAGGTAAGCACCAACGATTCCCCCTCACCTTCACACCCGTGTAAACGTGACAATACAAGTGATCTGACTGCAGTTAATTTGATTTTAATTGATCAACGTTATGATAGCTTTGGGGAAACTGGGCAAGCGAGTAAACCCATTGACTGGTGCCCATTGTCTTTCAAGCACTGTTACCCTTATTTTCGTTGATGAACATGCTATAAAGTCAACAGCGACTCCAAAGTCTCAGCAGCACTCAGACTCCAGTTCCCCGGGAGATGATAACGAGTTTGGTACTGACAGCAGGCTCTCTGCTATCCCTCCCCCTTTGAAAAGCACCTCAGGTAATAAATTAGGAATGCTACAGGTACGTGCTAAGGGTGTCCATCTGGTAGCGGATAGTGCCGGAGCATCCAAAACCTCATCCGTGCCGCTCTCTTTCCCAAACACCTTCATCTCAGTTGGTTTTTTAACCAGAAGGGGATTCTGTCAGCAAGAAGCACTTTAGGTAATCCAATTAAAGCCAATGCACCAGACGAAATATTCCAAATAGCTGCGAGCAGGGACCGGGAACGCTGATATACCAGCCAGCATTCTGAAGAATCTCATCAGTCCACAGTGCAGAACTCCAGAAGGGGTGCTAACCCTAAGTCCTTAGTCCAGCAGATGTTTATATGTAATTACGCAGCGGCCAGAGAACAATGACCCCTGGAGCAGAGAAAACCCAGCAGTTGATTGTTTTTATTTTGAGGCCTGTAGTGGTGTTTTCGTTAGTCCCTGTGATCCTGTGCTGTCTGCACGGAGGGCTTCTGGGGAACGCTTCAATGGACTCGTTTATTTATATAGAATTTCAGATAATAGAATAAAAATATACATTTTGCTATAAATAATTCAGTATTGGCAAGAAATGATTCAGTAATTACGATAAAGAATTTGCTGTTTATGATACAAGATTAATCAGCAACTACAAATGATTCAATATCTGCAACAAATGATTCAGTGTTTACTATGAACAATTCAGAATCAACAACAAATGATTCAGTATTTACTATTAACAATTCAGAATCAACAACATATGATTCAGTGTTTACTACGAACAATTCAGAATCACAACAAATGATTCAGTATTTACTATTAACAATTCAGAATCAACAACAAATGATTCAGTATTTACTATGAACAATTCAGAATCACAACAAATGATTCAGTATTTACCATGAACAATTCAGAATCACAACAAATGATTCAGTATTTACTATGAACAATTCAGAATCAACAACAAATGATTCAGTATCTACTACGGACAATTCAGAATCAACAACAAATGATTCAGTATCTACTACGGACAATTCAGAATCAACAACAAATGATTCAGTACTGTCTGTTAAGAATGTGGTATCTAAAGGAATTTATTCAGCATCTACAAGAAATGATTCAGATGATCCAGAGCATTTTCAAACCATCAGTCTGAACAACATCTATAAACTCGACATTTAATTACGAAACAATTCTGACAGATTGGTGAATTTCACTGGCCAGTCATGACATCATCACACTAATGCTCCTTTCACACTAAATGCTGAAATTTCCCCATCGACTGTCTGAAGATGGGAGATGGATGCTTTTGTTCATCTGGCTGAGAATAAAGACTCTGAAAGCTTCTACACAGCACTGAAAGAGATTGTTTAGTGATTCAATGATTTATTTAAGAAAGGATGGAGGTCGCAAAGGGGATATAGACTGCTGTCAGTATTAGAACGAGTACAGTATCATTTTCTAAACTGTTGGGACAAGGTGTACGCTTTGGGGTTGGGAATCTATACATTTTGGGGGTGGGGTATGTAGATTTTGGGCTTGAGAATATGTAAATTTTGGGGTTCTGAATATGTAAATTTTGGGGTTGGGAATAAGTAACTTTTGGGGTTCTGAATATGTAAATTTTGGGGTTGGGAATAAGTAAATTTTGGGGTTCTGAATATGTAAATTTTGGGGTTGGGAATAAGTAAATTTTGGGGTTCTGAATATGTAAATTTTGGGGTTGGGAATAAGTAAATTTTGGGGTTCTGAATATGTAAATTTTGGGGTTGGGAATAAGTAAATTTTGGGGTTCTGAATATGTAAATTTTGGGGTTGGGAATAAGTAAATTTTGGGGTTCTGAATATGTAAATTTTGGGGTTGGGAATAAGTAAATTTTGGGGTTCTGAATATGTAAATTTTGGGGTTGGGAATAAGTAAATTTTGGGGTTCTGAATATGTAAATTTTGGGGTTGGGAATAAGTAAATTTTGGGGTTCTGAATATGTAAATTTTGGGGTTGGGAATAAGTAAATTTTGGGGTTCTGAATATGTAAATTTTGGGGTTGGGAATAAGTAAATTTTGGGGTTCTGAATATGTAAATTTTGGGGTTGGGAATAAGTAAATTTTGGGGTTCTGAATATGTAAATTTTGGGGTTGGGAATAAGTAAATTTTGGGGTTCTGAATATGTAAATTTTGGGGTTGGGAATAAGTAAATTTTGGGGTTCTGAATATGTAGATTTTGGGGTTGGGAATAAGTAAATTTTGGGGTTCTGAATATGTAGATTTTGGGGTTGGGAATAAGTAAATTTTGGGGGTGGGAATATGTAAATTTTGGGGTTGGGAATAAGTAACTTTTGGGGTAGTGAATATGTACATTTTGGGGTTCTGAATATGTAAATTTTGGGGTTGGGAATAAGTAAATTTTGGGGGTGGGAATATGTAAATTGTGGGTTAGTGAATATGTAAATTTTGGGGGTGGAGAAATGTAAATTTTGGTGTTGGGAATATGTACATTTTGGGGTTCTGAGTATGTAAATTTTGGGGGTGGAGAAATGTAAATTGTGGGGTTGGGAATATGTAAATTTTGGGGTTGGGAATATGTAAATTTTGGGGTAGTGAATATGTAAATTTGGGGGTAGTGAATATGTAAATTTGGGGTAGTGAATATGTAAATTTTGGGGTAGTGAATATGTAAATTTTGGGGGTGGGATTTGTGGGCTAAATTGTGGGCCTGTTTGGCGCTGATTTATAAATATATTACATTAAATGATTAATATTATTAATATCTGATCAGAGATTTAAAGTCTCTAAGATACTAAACTTGTTCTCAGAGCCGAGTTTGGTTGTTAGAGACATTAATGTAAGTTGAAAGCGACGGGGGCACACAGGCCACGCCGACACCAATCCACAGTCTGATATCACAGCTTTCCCAGCGACTGCGGGCCCTACCACAAAAACCCTGTCAAAACAGCACCCAGCCCGAAAAGTGTCCTTTCCATCAGCACCTTGCTCGTCTGAACGGTGGAGACAAGCGGAGCGCTTCAGCCTGACAGTGAGGATTCGCATGCTTTGATATTTGCCCGAGTGCTCAGTGAGGGAGTGTGCCGAGGCGTTCCGCAGGGCTAACGTGCGTCGAGCACGAACCGTCAGTCGGCCGCTTCCACTGTCGATCAAAAATCTCCATGGACTATTTAGCCGTCATGTCTCCGCCGCCGCCTCCCTGTGGCTCCTCTATTTATAAACCAGGTGCTGATGAGCCCCAGAAAACAGTGCACCTGATAGGTGATAAACACTGGAACCGCCTGGTAAGCAGCCCTACGTTAAGTTCAGAGCTGGGAAAAGAATTCCGGCTCATTCAATCTGCATGGAATACCATGGAATTCCAGCTGCTTTAAAATAGTACAATCTGTAGTAAACCGGAGCACTGGATAAAGAGTTTGGACTCCATCAATTGGATCATTTTCCTCAATAAATAAAGAGCAAGTGTAGAACCTGCATACAGACTCTGACTGATCAGTGAGAGGGGGCGGGGATAGTGACATCACTGTCCCTGTTGGGTTATAGAATAAAAGTCCTGAGAAGGAATAATACGGATACCTAAGTTGTATTTTTGTTTCATTTGGACCACCATCCAACCTCTTATTATAAATATCCTTTAGTCCTTATAAGCAAAAATGTCTCCTATAAAGACATCGTCTAATTGTTTGGACGAGGAATGTACGTCAAACTACACAAACATCTCCCAAACCTGGCCTCGAGTCCTAAAGATTAATCAGGTTTTCATTCTTCATTATCGGACGTCTAATCTGATCTAATTTGATCTTCTCATTTGCATCACATCAGAACCCAAATACAGCTCATCTCCTGCAAAAGAGCACCAACCTTTCAGCTGCGGCGCAGACGACCTGCCGGTCCTCCCGTGTAAATTTGTTCCGAATGAGAAATAAATGGTTTGGAATGGCTACCACGCTCCTGCTGTTGATCCAGATTGCATTTCCACACAACAACAAGGACGCCGCTCTTGACCAAAAGTAATTACTTACTCGCTGCGAGCTACTGGCTGAATTGAAATGGATTTGTGTGGGAGTGGACACTATGCTGAGGGATACCGCGGGCAGCTATTGTTGTTTATCCAACAATGTTAAAAAAAAAAGGGAAAAAGACAGCCATAAAAAGCGATTCCACTAATAACAGATGACATGACATCATCAAGCTTGTGAATCATCACGGCTCGAGGCTGACCTTTTTATTCTGTCTCCAGAAACGAGCCAGAATCAAACATCTCCACAACTGGAGTTCAGAGACATAATTAGGGTGATTTTGGAGCCAAACTGACTGGCACAACTCTACTGGGCGAAGCGGCTGTAATGAAATCAGAGTTCAAAATGAGTTCCTGCATGAAAAATACAGCTTTGGAAATGTGCTGATAGCAGAGATTCAAAGATGGCATCAGTGTAGAGCTCGCAGGCCTCCACTGACCTCCAGTGAACATCGTTTACTGTAACAAAGTGTGGAAATACAGATGTGCTCCAGTTATTCACAGCCTATCAGCTCCTCTGATCATATAGAAGCACGTTGTAGCTCTATAATTAGACTGTAGTTCATCTGTTTCTCTGCAGACTTTATTCTCCTCCTTTCACCCTGATCTTCAATGATCAGGACCCCACAGGACCACCACAGAGCAGATATTATGTGAGTGGTGGGTCATTCTCAGCACTGCAGTCACACTGACATGGTGGTGGTGTGTTAGTGTGTGTTGCTGGTACGAGTGGATCGAACGCAGCAGTGCTGCTGGAGTGTTTAAACCCCTCAGTGTCACTGCTGGACCGAGAACAGTCCACCAACCAGAAATGTCCAGCCGACAGCGTCCTGTAGGATGTGCTTCTGTCTCTGACATCTACAACAGACACTAACACACCCCCACCATGTCAGTGTCACTGCAGTGCTGAGAATGACCCACCACCCACAGTAATCATTTAGCAACATCGTAGAAGCCATCCAATGACACCAGAGCATCCACATTCCAAAGCCATAACAACCACCCAGCAACTACCTAGCAACTCTACGCCAACCACCTAGGATATCATTAAATGACCAACTCCATAACAACGTGGGATACCTTATCAAGCATCAATAAATGCCAAACCCCATAGCAATCATTCAACACCACAACAACCACCTAACAGCCATAGCAACCAATAAACAGTGCATTATAATCCACCTGGAATACTAAAGCAATCATTCAGAAACATCACAGTAACCACATCATAGCAACAAACATCATAGCAACCATCTGGGATACTATAATAATTATCATGCAACATTGTAGCAACCACCTAATAACACTGTAGCAAGCACCTACAATGTCACAGCAACACCCTGGCATCCACTAAGAAACTCCATAGCAACCACTTAGCAGTCACCAGTGATACCATATAAATTACCCAGCACAGCTCTTCTTCATAGCAATTCTCCGAGGGTTCCTATCTTTAACGAGAGTTAAAGAAACATAGTAACCAATGAAAAACAAACAAAGAGAAACCATAAACGGTGTGAATTATCGGACCCGTGATGCTCACTACAATAAGATCCTGTAAAGAGTGAAACAGCACAGTTACAGGATTCCGGATGGTGGGGCTGTGAGGAGGTGTATTCCCGGGACTCCATTACTTCAGCTGTTGTGAAGTTTAAGGTCGAGGTTCCGCTCCCACAAAAAAGGGCAGGAGTTACCGCTACACTCACAAATCTGCCTTTCAAGGCCGACACTTGAGAGGCCGAAGATTTATAGCGCTTGTAAAGGGCAGGGATATTACCTCCATTTAGGCCGCCTCCAGTTTTCAGCCGGCGGCCCGCTCCGAAAGGTGTGCAGCAATGCAGATTGAGCCATTGGCACTGACCTGCAGAAGGCCAGTTAATGGGCGGCCTGGCAGCTGGATTACTGGCGCCGTTGACCTTGCCATCTGTTTCTCGATGCCTCATCACCAACTTCCATGCCCATCACCCACACAGACAGGATGAAATACAATGCCCATTACAGAGAATGCTGCTAATAATGCCTTATCAATTAGCCCTATCGCTATTGATCGATGCCCCCGCAGCTGGAAGGAGCCCATTATAAGTCATTTAGGAATAGACTGTCCGATTACTCCTTCTCCAGTTTCCTCCTGTTCATTAGAGGACGGCCTATAGACATATCGTCTCCTCCGCAAACGCCCGGCTTGATCTTTCTCTGATGGCCCATTAAAGATCATGTTTAAACCATTGCTGAATGTAATATTTGCATTTCAGAAAGGCTTCTATAGTCCCAGATGTCTGATAATGCGTAAGTGTTTTATATCATTCACTGGGTGTAGGATTTCTCTTAACTGGTATGTTGAAACCAACCCCATGAAACGTCAGCTCACATAAAAGAGACAGTTGCTTCGGTGCGTCCACGTCAATAAGGCCATTTAAAACCAAATCGTCCAGCTAGAACCCCGGTGGAAAGCCATCTACAGCTGAGAGCAATGAAACAACTTCCCAACAGCCTCCTAAAGGTCTTCAGATGAATAAACTACCCGAGACTAAGAGCGGTATTAGGATCTTGAGGTCAACCTGAGTTCAGCTACAGTGAGGTTTAATGGAAAGGCTCAGGAGCAGAGTAACCTACAAACATGATACACAAATCAGCTGAATTCAATGCCAAAGGAGCTTCCAGTGCATGTTTACTGCTCTGTCCACGCGAACATGATCAACCTGCATACAGACTCTGACTGATCAGAGGGACGGGACTTTCCCGAAACCACAGGTCATTTTCCAGGTCTGGCCTGAGCTTGTTTTCCAGTTGAAGCACACAGCAGTGCAGAAGTTTACCTCCTGTCAAACAGGAGACAGAAAGACTTGAGAAAACTGCACTCTAATTAATTAAACACCACTGTTAGTCTTCATCATCGCCTGCAACTGGGTCATAAAGAGCTGCTGGCAAGCAGAGGAGCTTTGAGGCTGTGGTGATATTTTATTCTAACATGTAGTGGAGAGTGGGATGAAGCCGACGATGGTTAGATAATCATGAGCTCTACTGCTACCGACGGACCTGTCCAGTATCACCACTGTCACCAAAAAAACTTCTCCAAAACAGCAACTGAACAAGACACATACAGGTGTCTATGGATATGGGCTGCTGAGAGGGTGAAGGGGTGGCTGACCTCACCCCCGTCTCCAGCCCCCGAACGACAAAACGAAACGGGAGCGACTTGAAGAAACTGATCAAAAGAAGTTGGTCTGCAATAATTCCAGGGCTGATTTAAGTTGCCAGTCCAGCCCTAAACACAACCTTGAACAGGACAAACCAGATAAGACAATATATGTAAATTTGCCATTTTGGAGACACAAGGTTTTTGCGTGCCAACAGTAATATACATTAAACTGAAAACACTAAATTAAACACTTTGCTCTTCTGCAAAACCAACATTCAGCCACTATGTGGCTCAGGACCAGCCCACCACTCCATGCACCTCAACACCGGACTGCTTAGGTTTTAGTGACTATGTCCCTAACGCCTCTACAGTGTCCAGCAGTGGTTGAAGGGACCAATTCTGGCACCTGATGAAATTACAGTGTAAAATATTCAACTATTCTTTCTGTAGAAGCGTCAACTTATATGATGCATCAGTTGTAGGATTCAAACCCCGTCTGGGATGGAACTTCCCTGACATGGAACAACATCTGCTGATGCCTGTCAGCCTCTGAGGTTGCTGGGAGGCAAAAAAAAAAGGTCAAAATGAAGGTGAGAGTAACAAAGCAAAGTCATTACTTACTACATGTTTCGTTCTGCCCTAGAGGCAGTGCCTCCTTTAGGTCACTGACTAGAAAGTTGGGTTGTGACGGGTACTGGCCCCACTCCAGGCGCTCTCGCATTACACTGTTGAGGTGACCCAGATCAACATCTGCTGATGGCTGTCAGCCAGGACATAGTATCTAGCAGAGACGTCCACAGCTACAACCTACAAGAAGCTACCTCCATGATCTGCCTTTAGGGCATTTGCCACAGCACTGGATTATGGTGCACAGGGTTGTTGGTTTGAGTCCCACTCTGACTCTAGAATGCCCGTTCAAGGTGCCGAACAGTATTGAGAGGTGGAGGAGACATAAATAAACACATAAAACTGGAGAAATGTCTTCATTACATTCATTAGAAATGCAATTTTGTTCTACAAAAAAGGAAGGAAAGAAAGAAAGAAATGTGCAGAGAGCCACTGTGCTGCACACAGGGCAATTTGTTTTGGGGCAGCTGGGGTTACACGCCTTGCTCAAGGGCACTTCAGTCATGTCCTACCAGTTCAGGGATTCGAACAAGCAACCTTCCAGTCACAAAGCTGGATCCCTCACCACCAGGCAACAGCTGCCCCTGTCTGAGCTTTAAATAAAACAGCCTATCAAAGTCCTCTCTAACGATGATCACTAGCAGCAGATGTTCTGCACCTCAAATGTGGTCCAACCACAGTCCCATTGAATCGTCCCCTTTTGCTGTAAAGAGACATTGTTTAAATGTGATCGCTGATCTATCTAGCCACTTTTTAGAAGCCAGGAGATAAAAGGTCTGCTCTGAGAGCGGACCCCTTGGCCCACTTCTTGCCACTTCACTCGACAAGTGTAGGAATGAGAGGGATAAGGCCAAATCCACCAGGTGAGACATCAAGCTATGAGAAAGCAACGGTCACATTTAATCAGCGAGATTAGAGTCGGGGTGGACTTAATTACACCGTTCAGTGCGAGTGGACAGAGCAGCAATATCTTTCACCAATTTCCCGAGAATTGCCTATAATTCCATCTCCCTCAGGCTATTCAAACCCTGCCTTGCTTTTCATAATGCGAAACCTGCAATTAAGACAGCGTGGTGGGCCGCCGCAAATGTCTTGTTCGTGACTGAGTTTCGCTGGAACGCATGACTGCTGGTTCTCTTCGCTATTTCCGGCGCATCAATTAAAAGTGATTGTGCTAATCATCTCCGCTTCTGCTCCGAGCCTTCGCCACTGCCCAGGAGCTTTGGGTGAGAAGAGTGAAAACAAGCCAGGCTCCGTCAGGCAGGCGATGCCGGCGCTGCAACTGCACTCGTTTACAGGAACGGAATGAGAGTACAGAAATGTGTTCTGAGGGAAGTCAACTCATTTATTTAGTGTCGCACTTTCATTCTGAGCGAAGGGGGAATGTGAGCGAGACTTGTGCCCGGAAAAACGCGAACAAATGAATTGAAATGAAGCGTCTGGAAAAGCAGAATGTGGAATGTCTAATTAGCAGATTCGATCTTGGACAACATTCGATTAGGAACAGCATTTAATATTCATTACTCTGTTTGTGAGGGACACACTCTGCCAAACGTCTCTCTCTTCCCTCTGAAGGGGATTCTTTTTTCCTCCGCTGACAATTATGCTTTATGTGAAGCGGCGTGATTGCCGAACGCAGAGGCATTTTCAGGTATGACAGATCGCTGGAGATGAGAGCATCCATGCTTGGAAAAAGAGAAATCTCGGAAAAATAATTGATAACGTTTCAAAGACACTCAAACAGAACAAATGGAACATGATAAGCTGGGTGACTGTAATACGTGCAGACCACGGCAGAAGTGCGGGAGAAAAAGGAACGTCATTAATGCAGCAGGATCAGGAGAAATTACACCTGGAGTGGAACGAGGCCTGCGCAAGGCCTAATTCACGCAAACGCTCTGTCAGTATCGATTTCTCTCTGAGAAGATGTGTCTTCATCTCCGCCTCGTCTCAAGACCTTTCCGCTTTCTCGCTAAGGAGAAGGCACACCTCATACAAAGAGGAACCCTCCAGACTGAGGATTGAGGAGTGTTGCCCACAGCTTATAGGAACCGATAGACTCTCTGGCAAGAATCGATATCGGTCATTGACATGCCTTGAGGAAAGGCCGACCTGCTCTGTACTTCTCCAGCAGAACCTTCAAAGATCTCAAATGAAAAAGGAGGTTCATGATAAACAGGCGAATCACCAAATACATGTTAATAAGCTGGAAAAAAGCATGTCCGGTACAAAGCGCAATCCAGGGAGATCAGAGTGCCCCAGGCTTTTAGCTCTCGATCCGTGAAATCGCACTGCCTGGAGCCTCCAACCAGTCGAAGTGATTAAGACCGCACTTGTTACTCAGAAAGCTCCAAGTGCTCAACTTGATCCGTCAAGGCCTGCTGTTTCTGCAGGTGTTTGTAACTGTGCACCTGATTCTGCTAATTAGGTTCTCATCTTTGCTTTTGCGATAGTTTTGTGACAAATCTCATTTACACGGTTCCCCCACCCTCCAAGGGTGGCGACACACCTTCAAAAGTGGTAGATAAAGTCAATTTCGTAGGTGTCAGAACCACATCGAGCAGAGACGGGGGCTCAAACCAGCGACTCGGACTACAGTCGCACCTTCAGTGACTCGGAACCAGACCTCAGTATCAAGGCACATCAACACACACACACAGAGTGAGGAAACATGGCCCAAACAGCGGTCAACCTCTGCAGAGATCCTGACATTGGCAGCATGTTAAACCCAGGTATCAAACCCACCACTCTGTCATTGATAACCACTATAACCACTGAGCCACCACTGCCTCAAACTGGTGGATAAGTCTGGTTGACAAGGCTGTTCATTGTAGTCATATTGATGGAGCAGCTTGGTCATGCCGGCCATGTTAGTCAACCAGTTGGGTGATGCTGGTCATACCGGCCAACAACCTTGGTCATAATAGTTGACAAGCTCAGCCAAGTTAGTCACGCTGTAAGACCACCTCTGGAGTATCCACGGTGAAGTTAAGGGTTGGAAGAACTCCAGCACAGAAGTGGGGAATGCCGCAACGGAGCTCCACAGCTGGACTGTGATGACTCAGTAAATGTGTTTAGTGTTGGAGAGGGAGAAAAAGAGGTCACGACCCAACTTCATACCAAATATCCTCAATACCGTAATTACTCCGTAACCAGCCGCAGCTGCATTCGTTAAACAGAACAATGGACCTGCTTTATCTCTGAGCTTCATTTCATTTAATAAAAATGACATCGACTACAGGCCAACTTCTTTAATTAACGTGGGCGAATACGTTTACTCTTCCACACCCACCAGTTAACACAACAGCCTGATCCCAGTCTATGATAAATACAGGGAACGAGGAGAAGCACCGCGCACACTGACTACTCAGCGTTTCACTTAATGGGTCTATATCATGTAAACACTGTTACAGGACATCCCATAATAATACCTTTCTTTACCATTATCATCGCTGCCCGATGAAACTACGTATCTCCGTTTTTGTCCATTTTTACGTTTTCTCCATAATATGAATCTGACAGTTGTTCTTTACGTTGTATCAGAATATCGTGATGAATGGACCAATAGAAATGCTGGATTTTACGTTGATTTTCTGTGCTGTCACGTGTTTAAATCATGCTGACCAATCAGAGCTCTATTATCATGGCTGCAGTCCATTGGCGGAGAACGACAGAACAGCTTGACCAGTCAGAGCTGGAGCTGGAAGGCTGGGAATCATGGTGGATAACCCTATATCGTACCTAGCTGACGGGCGCTCGTACGGAAATAAAAGAGAGAAGAAGCGACGGAGCTTGTTTACCGACCACGGTGTTGGAATTGCACCAATTTGGTCGCTCTGGAAAACGTACTCCGTGTGAAAGAGCCTTAAGCATGCTGGCTACTGGCCTCGTCCGACATCGCCAATGCACGCTGTCACTTACCGACTAATATATCCACCCCGGACTTTTCCGAACCACAGGATCTAGATAATCAGCCTGTCAGTGGTTCCACTGGTATGTCTGATCAGTGTGGGCCCATTCAGAGGACCTGGTTTTGAACTCTTTCGAATCAAAATTCTTCTGGCTTGGAAACACAAGCTGTCTTTCTTCACTTTGCAAACACATCTCGTTTGTGGGGCTCAGAGTGCACCAGGCCATGCAGCCATTACAAAGCCTAAGTGCCTGCTCTTCCCTCTGGCAAGCCCAACTAGGACAAAGGTAACTGGTTTCTTTCTGGTCCACGAGGAACTGAAGCATGAGCTGGGAAACTTCCGCTTCTGAGCTGCGAGTTCGGAGACAAGTTTGTCTTATCCCCGTGTCCATCGCAGGGGAACACACTGCCGCTGGCAGCAGCGCTGGAAAAAAACTGCTTGGAAGCTGGGAGGGACCCAAGTGGACGCTTGGCAAATGCTACACTGATAGACATTCATCCGGCCTTCATCTGCAGCCCCAGACGCCTGCCATGCTGAGACCGAAACACCATGCTGTGCCCGGGTCTGACTGTGAACTTCAGCATTAAAAAGACCAGCGGTGGAAAGTGCAGGGCTGAGATGATTCACACAATCTGATTCCATACCGATCGGCCATAACATTATGACTACACATTTTAGCGAAATCCACTGTCCACACATCAGCAGTAGTTCTACAATTCCAGAGTTCAGTGATCAGGACCCCACAGGACCACCACACCACCACCGTCATTCTCCGCACTGCAGTCACACTGACATGGTGGTGGTGTGTTAGTGTGTGTTGCTCTGGTACGAGTTGCCGGAGTGTTTAAACACCGGGTCAGTTTTGATTCACCTTCATTAACCGTCCAGCCCTAATTACAAGCGCAACTCAGTGTAATGCAAACTGAGCAACAGTTACGTTTAGTACCGTGTTTCCACATTAGCCCTCACCTCATACCTCATGGTGGCATGTGTTGCCATGGTGACAGTATTACTGGAATAGCTGGAGTGATGTTAATGTTTGATATATTTTACCCCCAAAAAAGCCTTTAAAGCACAAGCTACAGCCCACGACGAATGTTGCATAGTTTACAATGTCTCTCCTTTGTCTGATATCACAACGTAAACTCAGCAACGACAGGAGTCAGACATGGAAGTCTGGAATCAGCAGTATGCTTCGGGCAATTTAAAAGGTTATGTATGTAATCGTGTAATTACATGTGAACGGTCCAGCAAAACAACAATAATAACTGGATTTTCAAGGGTTAACCCCTTGAGTCTCATTGTTATTACATTTTTAGACTTTCTGCAAGTACCAGGTCCATAAATTATTCAGTATCAAGAAAACTAATATATAATTTATTTTGGGCTGGAGAAATTAGGTGTGGGCCCACACACGGGTCCCTGAGGTTTAAAGGTTTACTGTACAGAAATGCATTAAAAGCGTAATTACACGCTAAAATACAAAACCTTCAGCGGAGAGTTTGGAGCTGTACGCTCACAGTCATCGCCAATGGCCTGTGGTCATTAGAAGCTGGCAACTCATTGCTGCATGCCTAATGTGATGACCTCGTAAACACGATGGCTTTATGGTGCGAAACGTGTTCTTTTAACCAGCGTCACCCCACCCTGCCAAAAAGAGAGCCAGGACTCATAATGTGCTGGTGACAGGCTCCTATTGAACGCAACTGCGAACGAGGAACCGAAAGGGGCATCTCGTTGTGAGTGCTGTTAAATCAGCAGACACGAGTCAAAGCTGCAGTTCAGCAAAACAGAAGAGGAGGAAACTGCTCGAGAGCCCGGAGCCTGACAAACGACAGGCGCACAAAGCTAATAGTTTAATCCATACATGTGTTACAGACAGATGACAGCGACTGATGCAGGTTTCTCAATCGCCTCTTCCATCTTTAAGCAGGAGAACACGCTTCCCCTCACTCCCCCGCCGTGCCATTTGCACGTCGGCGCCTCACAATCAGCTGTCAAGGCCTGGAATTGAAGGTTTTAGGCTTTCGGATCGTTTCTGAGAGCCGAGGCTCACGTGACATGCATGCCCATGCACCTCCGCTGCCTCAGCAGCGGAAGGAACGCTGGTCGACTAACACGCGAAAAACATCCACCCGGCAAACGCTGACGAGAGCCAGGCTGACAGAAATACTGAGGGAGAGAGGGGGAAGAGAGGGAGTGGGAGAGTAATCAGCCCAAAGGCAAAGAAGCACCATCATAATGTCATAAGAAAGACATTTTTCCCTCTTCCCGTTTTCCGAGCGACAGATTTCTTCTCAAGAAATTGTCCTGCTTGTACGGAAAGCGAAAACAACGTGGCAGCGAAATACAGATGAGCGGGGAACTTGTCAAGGGATCATAATCAATCACCAGATACAGCGGAATCACGGAAAAAAAACACGGCACGTCCAACCAGGGACAGGTAGAGCTGAACAAATGATCCCGCTTCTGCCGGCGTCACAGAAATGTGTGCCTGATTGAACCTCTGGGGAACGAGAATTCCGAGGCTTTCAGAATGAGAGGCAGCTCAAATCACTCAGAAGAAGACGAGGTGTTTGTCAAAACAGCACAATCTTTCATAAGCATGATAATGCGACCACACTACTTTCTTCTGGGTGGAAAAAAAAAACAACAACAACAAACAAGGCATGTTTCCATATAGGATAAATTGGATATGTCCATCTCTCACGCACTCATTATTTAAGCCTTTCTTCCGAGGATAAAACTACTGTCAAAACTAGGCCTGCAGCACCACAAGCCTTTACAAAACACCACATTCAAAAAGTCTTAGTCGAGAACAATAAGGGTTACAACCACCGCGTAAATTGGCTTGGAAGAGTGCCTCAGCTTCCTGCTGCATCTGCTCCCATGAAAGGAGGCTGCATTTCCGAAGAGCATTCTTCCTTTGTGTGCCATCAATGAGCTCAGCTCGCTGAATGCTGCGGGTCAACTATGCATCCGTACTGCTCGGTCCGCAGACATGCTCCGACTCTCCGGCCATGAGCAGAGTCAACAGCTCACAAGCTTTTTCTTGGCTGCTCAAACAGAAGGGGTCAATCACACACACGTATCGATAACTGACACTCAAAGTTCAGCCCAACTGTGCCTCCAACTGCATTCCCAAATCCAACCCCAATCCCAATTGTAGTTCCTTCCCTCACTGCATTCTCAGGTTATTCCAATCTTAACCCCAATCATTCAAAACTCCAACCATCACCAACTCCAGTCAGACACTATCTCAAACTCCAACTTCCACTCCATCGCCAAATCCAAAGCCGGTCACATAGCCGACTTTATTCCCAAAGCCATCCTTTTCCCAACTCCTTCTCTAACTGCATCCTCAACTCAATCCCAATCTTAACTCCATCATTCCAAATTCTAACCATTACCAACTTCATTCTCCATACTAAACCCATCTGATGTAACATTATAACACTCAATTCCCAAATCCAACCCAAATCACATTCCCAAATTGATCCCCAACCAAAATGCCAATCCTTTTTTCCAAAAGCTATTATCAACTTTATTTCCAGTTGTAAAGGCATCTTTAGCATCAACTCCTCCCTGACACTATTTCCGATCTCCGATCTCCATTTCATTCCCAATTGTGACTTATGCATCAATCCCAAACTCTGCTGCAGGTCCGGGAGTGCAAGATCCATTGTTTCTCCTGCTCACGCACACCTGGTCCTATTCACCAGGTTTACTTATCCCTGGACTATGGTCAACTCTAGTTTCCATTCGGGACCAAATCCACTCTATTTCCTTTCATATCTTTTCCTCCCACAACACCACTCCAACCAGAAACTGACCATTCTCATCCCTTCTGCAGACAAGCAATGGAACATTTATTCATCCACTGCAGGAATGTCCACTGCTTCAATGGGCCCCATCATTGGATCTGAAGATCTACCACCACATTATCCTTTCGTACTCGGATGCAATTAAGCAGTTTGTTAAAAGCCCTTCTTAAACTGAAACCAGATATTTCATGCTTTACAACGTTATTAACATGCTGACCACAACCCAGCCCGACCTGGTACAAGCTACAGCCTCAAGCCAAGTAGTGTGTTTACCTGTAGCCGGGTCGACGGTCCGCTCAATCAGGTGATCGTCCTGGTGCACCCAATCCCCATTGCATTTGAAGTAAATCTGCGTGGCGGGCGTCGAGCGGCAGGTGAGAGTGACCGGCTTGTTCTTCACAATATAAACATCATCTGGCTCCACCAGGAAGTGGGGGAAGGCTGCGGGGAGGGGGTGTGTCACCGTGGCAGCATGCTCTCCACCTGTGATGGAAACAGAAAGGAATTTTTGAAATGTGCAATGCCATTTTGGATGGCAGTCATTTTCCAAATCCAGAGTGGGCCGTCACAAGCAGGGGTAATGAGGGAGGATAATGAGAGAATCTAATTTGATACTCCGGAACCCCGTGGCTGGCCAGATTGAGTTTGACACATGCGTCCGCGTGTGATGAATGATACTGTACGATCGTGTTTGACGAGAGAGAACAGCCCGCTAAACACGGACAATGGGGTAAAGCCAGAATATCGCAGAGGTGGCTGTGTGGGGAGGGAGCTTGTGCTCCATGATGGGTTCAGAGTTTAGGAATGTTTTGATCCCTGTATAGGAACGTACACGAGATACTTGCATCTCCAGCTGGTCAGCCAGGTACAACCATACCCTGGTCAATCACTATGACCAGCATGCTCAAACCTTTCTAAAGGGTTCACAGACTTTCAGTATGACCACACTGATTGACCAGCATCATGCTGGGCATGCTGTTCAACCAGCTTGGTGAGTTTGGCCATGCTGGTCATGCTGGTCATGCATTTATTTTCGTCCATTCCTCCACACAAGGCAGCTTGAACTCTGTTACGTTGGTCTGGTACCTCCCTTCAACTACTCGCGTCAGGTCCTTCAACCACACGGGCCGTTTCAAAACATTAACCTTCATCATTCTTTGGCAGAATGACTAGAATGCTTAGGGTCATTGTCTTTTTGCATGACCCACATTCTCCTGACTCCCGGACTGATGTGCTGACGTTTTCCTTTACGATATGCTGGTATCATCCAGAATTCGCTGTTCCATCGATGACGAGCTGCCGTGGGCCAGAGTCAGCCAAACATGGCCAAACAATCATACTACCATCACACATCACAGATGGGATAAGGTGTTCAAAAGATCTGCTAATCCTAAAGGTTCACATTCTGGTGAAACTGACACCGAAATGTAGAACATTCAGCACCACTGTAGGTCGACCAGCACCGACCAGCGTGGTCACACTGGTTGTCCACCTCAACCAAGTTGATCAAACTTGATCGAACGTGACCCTTCACGAACAGACCCTATGCTGGTCCACAAGCTTAATCAGCTTTAGCTGTTTTTCTTTCAGAGGGATGTGTTTGTTTGAGACAGAAAGAGACAGCGAAAGAGAGAGAGAGAGAGAGAGAGAGAGAGAGAGAGAGAGTCCTCCCTTGTTAACAGGCTGAGTAAAAGGCTTGTGAGTAGTATGGCCTTGTCAGGCTTTGCCCGAAGCAGTTCTGAAGCCCATCTCTGCTCTCTCTCCGTTGTTAATCACAGGCTTTTAAGATCAGAGCTGATGGACCGCAGGCCATAAATCCCCCTCACTCAATGACCACAGCACTTCAAAACACGCTCGCTGGGCCGCGATTCCACGGCTTTAACTCGGCTCTCATTACGGGCCGGGCCGAACCGGCAGATAACTGCCAGCATGCCTCTGACTGACAGCTGGTGTCACAAACAGTGTGTGTTACGAGCTAAAATCACAAGGCTCTTTATTTGATCCGCTCTTGATAGCGTAATGGAGGTTTGATAGTGCCGAGGTATGAACAGCCGCATTGTACGGGCTCTGAAACCGTGGCTCCCGGTGGGGGGGCGGCGGCAACGGCGGGCATGAGGCTGCCGCAGAAAGGCTCCCCTTCATATGCGATTCACAAAAGAACCGGGGAAGACAGGAAAGTCATCTTATCACAGGCAGCCGACGAGAAACAATCATTAGGCAGAGGTTTTGCCCCTGCAATGTGCAGGAGAGTGATTCCTCCACTCGCAGCCGAGACAAACAGTGCCCTATCAGTAATTCTGTTGCTTCATTTGTTAGGCGCAATGTTTTCCTGGTCCTTGTAATTAAGAATGAATTGCTAATTTATCCTTTTCCACCCACATTCCCGAACGCTCAGACATCCGCTCGCAGACTGTGTTTACTTTGTTGTTGTTGTTTCTTTTGCTCCAGAGGTCTGTGCAGAACCCTCGCCGTATAACACTCCAAAACTGCTAACCCATAAACGGCCTCCAGGAAGAAAACTCCAAACAGGTACCAGCACTGAAGCGCACTCTAGAGGGGGCTATCAATTATGGAGCCTCATTTTCTTATTCTGGGTTAAGCACTTCACAGCACCTCCGTACCTGCTTACTACAAAAAGCCAAAGGAAAATGGATCAGCCTTCCTCCGGCGAGTGCGGACCACGACGTTCCGAAGGCGTTTAAAAAGGGAAGGAGGGACGAAGTGAGTAACGCAGGATATCACAGAAACACGGTGAATTTCATACTTTTACATAATGTGACTCTGACTTTATTCACATGATTTGATCGTTACTAACATAAAATTACTACTACTACTACTGCTACTAGTACTAGTAACGTTACTACTACTGCTACTAGTACTAGTAACGTTACTACTACTGCTACTAGTACTAGTAACATTACTACTATTGCTACTAGTAACATTACTACTACTGCTACTAGTACTAGTAACATTACTACTACTGCTACTAGTACTAGTAACATTACTACTACTGCTACTAGTAACATTACTACTACTGCTACTAGTACTAGTAACATTACTACTACTGCTACTAGTACTAGTAACACTACTACTACTGCTACTAGTACTAGTAACACTACTACTACTGCTACTAGTACTAGTAACACTACTACTACTGCTACTAGTACTTGTAACACTACTACTACTGCTACTAGTACTAGTAACACTACTACTACTACTGCTACTAGTACTAGTAACATTACTACTACTGCTACTAACAATTTTATTATTGCTACTTCTAGTACTATTGTAACTACTACTAGTATTAATACCAATATAATTACTACTACTGCAACTGCTACTAGTACTATTACTATGACTACTACTACTACAATTACTACTAATACTCCTCCTCCTACTACTACTATTAATACTATTGCTACTTCTTCTACTGTTGCAAGTACTACTATTTCTAGTACTAATACTACTTATAATACTGCAACTACTACTTGTATAAGTACCCCTACTACTACTACTACAAATAAAAATAATAATGATTATAGTAATAATACTAATACTGATAAGTCATATTTATTAGCTGTGATTTGAGAACTAAATAATAAACTAGTAATAATGATTTAATATATAATTGTTATTATTACCAAGCGAGTAAATATCGAATATCACTGAACATCATATTAACGAATGCTTTGATGTTTCTTCATGAACAGGCTCACGGTTGATCCAGAGACCACCTGGAGTCATGAAGACTTATGTTAATTCACTCGTTTACAGCTTTTCCTCTTGACTGAGTGCTGTCCATCACAGTGCATGACCCCAGGCCGGGGAGAACGTCTCCCTCCTAATGAAAGACCTTGACCTTTCCTGCTCCCACTTCTACCATTACTACTCTCCGAGAGCCGGGCCCAGGTCAGCAGCGTGCCATTATCCCGGGTGATAAACAGCTACATCTCGGTACTAAAGGCATTAACCCGGCCCGGAGCCGCAAACGTCACATTAATGCCTCTCTCCCCATTTCCTCTCGTCATCTCTCGCGCCCTGTGCTGAGTTGCTAATTCATCAGGTTGAAATGCGGCGAGTGAGCCGAGCTGCGGCTATTGAACCCCCACTAATGTATCGTGTACGTGTTTAACTCTTAATGAAAACTAAATGTTCTGTGTCCAATGAAGGGCATACATCACTTACTGCTTTCTGTCTCATTTTCCCGCCACCCCCACCCCACACAATCCTGCGCAATATCCCGATTTCTGCAACGAGACAAAAGCAGCTTACCCTCACCTGCTGTATCTCTTTAACCTTTACAACTTCAGGCCAGATTTGTGGGATGTTTTTCGTAATTTGATGTGCTTTTATTCATAGGAGACACACATACCAGACACTGTTATTGTCAAGAGATCCTACACGACCCAAATATATCTTCATTTAAGATGTAAAATTGAGCAGAATTGAAATATGTGTATGAATTTCACCATGTTTTGATCAAAAAACAACCTGAATGTCTTTTATTATTTATGTATCAGCTTTATGCCATATCAGGACTTTTATTCTGGAATTTGTACACTGTGTGGGCAAATTAAGATAGCAAACAGCCCCTAACCCAATATGTGGATCAGTCACATAATCAGCCCCGCCCCCTCTCTCTGATCAGTCAGAGTCTGTATGCAGGTTGATCATCAGCCCTGCCCCCTCTCTCTGATCAGTCAGAGTCTGTGTGCAGGTTGAGCATCAGCCCCGCCCCCTCTCTCTGATCAGTCAGAGTCTGTGTGCAGGTTGATTATCAGCCCCGCCCCCTCTCTCTGATCAGTCAGAGTCTGTATGCAGGTTGAGCATCAGCCCCGCCCCCTCTCTCTGACCAGTCAGAGTCTGTATGCAGGTTGAGCATCAGCCCCGCCCCCTCTCTCTGATCAGTCAGAGTCTGTATGCAGGTTGATCATGTTCACGTGAACCTGAACTTGTAGAGAAGTCCTGAAGTGTGTTATGTTATGATAATCTGATATCTGATGAAGTTATGAACTCAGTCCACTTATGTCAGGATAAAGAAACACGCCTCCGTTATAAGAAGGTGAAAAGAAGTACAATCACGACGTCCACCGCGGCGCAGAGCGACTTTCATTAACCCGAAGCCGAGCTCTCGCTGGATGTGGTCTATTTAATGAGTCTTAATTTGGTGCCATGATGATTGCCATTAGCTCTCCAGGGTGACCTTTTCTATTGCCAGAAGATTCCAGAAGATCGACAGGCAGAACTGTAGCCTCCCCCGCGGATGAAGACGGTTAGACGCACCTCCGGAATTGCAGTCTTACAGGGATTTTTCCTTCCCTTTCTCGCACTTACCAACAACAAAGAGGACATTTTCAGCCGGAGCTCAACAACAAGCAGAGCAAACACCCACTATAACGCTTGGCAACACTTGACCATAAGCTAGTTCTTGACATT
This sequence comes from Acestrorhynchus altus, assembly GCA_034509495.1. Taxonomy (NCBI): domain Eukaryota; kingdom Metazoa; phylum Chordata; class Actinopteri; order Characiformes; family Acestrorhynchidae; genus Acestrorhynchus; species Acestrorhynchus altus. Next base: position 1,587,967 of record CM067520.1, on the reverse strand, counting down.
TTCCCCAAATCCACTGATATTACTCTCAAACAGCCACGTCTCCGTGCTGAAGGCATTATCCCGGCCGGGCGCGGCACACGTGCCTATAACAGGCTGCTTTCCTATAAGCTCCTCTAAACAGACATTTTATTTGCTGTCCAAACCTCGTGTCTTCTGACCTTTATAGGTAATGTTAATGATGGTCATTTTTTTCTGAACAAAGCCCTGCACAGAACCCTTCACCATCACATCTGAAAGGCATTTTGCTCTTTTAAGAACTCTGGAAAACAGTGTGTCCGACGTCAGCAAGTGGATTCATAACCATTTAGTCTGATAACACTGGGTGAGGGAGCTTTCAGTGGCGTCCAGCTCTCTAACGAGAAAGAACACAGCCATTCCATGGTCAAACAGCAAGGTTCTTATAAGCCCAGACGGAACCAGTTCAAGAACCAGCGTTCACTTGGTGGAAAAGGCTGCTGAGCCGCTTTGTGCCCTCGAATATGCCTTCTTCGGCCACGGCTTGATGCCACCCTGCGTACCCCACACGTATCCGTGCCAAATCGTCGGTGAACCTTTCCTTTAGGAGGGTTTTAGGTTCTCCTGTTTACCAGCGTTTGTTACGACAACCCTCCGGAGTGCTGCCGCTCGTGACAATTCCAAGCGGTCAAAAACAGAGTTGTGAGTTGTGAGATGTCATTATGACAGCGCTGATGTGACGGTTCTCCCCCCCGGGCCGCATCACAGGCGACAAAACCGGGCCTATTAAATTGCAACGTCTTGGCGCGGCAGCCTCACACATCCTTGACATCAGAGACGCTCCGTGTTCAGACAAATGCAGATATAAGGAGCTGCCAGGGCGCCTGGAGATCATATAGTGAAGTCTATACGTTGTAATGGATGGAGCTGTGTGGGAAGCGCCCTCGCACAAAACGCTCTCCCACACCATTTTTCTCCCAAAGAGTCAAATTATTTATGCATGAGACAAAGAGGCATATTTTAGCCGTGCAGAGTTTCAAATTAATGGTGTTCTGTAGGACTGAGAGATGGGCCTCACAGGCTCACGCTCTTCTAATGTATGCTGTGTATTCATCACCATCTCTCCGACACACACACACACACACACACACACACACACACACACACACAGACACAGCGATTCCACATTCAGCCGAGTCCTCATGGATCAATGCACAAATCAAATAAACACCATCTTATGAGCTTAACCTTTGGATGTGAAATCTGATATCACGCGCAGCTCGTCTTCAGCGGAACCCATTCCCGTGCAAAACCCGCCTGTTCCTCGTATCTCTCCAGGTTTAATTTGGCCAATAAAAAGTATTTAGCAGATAAAGGATTCTGTGTCAGACGCAGTCGTGTCAGATTAAAGCGAGAAACTCTGTAATAAACAGAGAGACGGTTACGGGACGCTGCCTACAGGACGCTGTCGGCTGGACGTGTCTGGTTGGTGGACTGTTCTCAGTCCAGCGGTGACACTGAGGGGTTGAAACACTCCAGAGAGATCTCCAGCCTCAAATCATCACACTTCCACCACCATGCTTCACAGCTGCTATGAGCTTCTTGTGCTCAAATGCACAAAATGTCTTCTGTTACTGTCCAAATAATTCAGCTTTGGATTCATCTGTCCAAAGCACATTGTTCCAGAAGTCCTGCTCTTTGTCCAGATGTTCTCTGGAGAACTTTAGTCTTACTCTGATGTTTTTCTGACAGTAAGAGTTTCCTCCTTAATCACCTCCATGGAGACTGGTTTGGTCTCTTTCTGATGGTAGAAGCTGCACTATGACATCAGCTGTGTTGAGAGCTACCTGGATACATGGAGATGGAGATGGAGTTGGAGATGGAGATGGAGATGGAGATGGAGATGGAGATGGAGAGGGCTGGGGACAACCTAAAGCTCTGAACTTCTGTCTGATTCAACTGCCAGTATGTACTCTCTGAAGAACACACGAGGGAGTCTGACTCAAAGAGAAAACGGGCAGATGTGAAACTGCTTCCATAGCGTTGCATCAAAAACCGCTCTGGCCAGCTGCGATGCGAGACACTAACGTGGTTTAGCAGCTGCTGACCACTGGGCCCAGAGCGCAGGCCGCTGGGCGCCATCACATGCCTTCATCCCATCAGGCCTCAAACATGAGCCCCAGCTGCTCCGGAGCTCCGGCAACACGGCGAAAGTGTGTCACGCCCAACAAACACACTGCCAGTACACACACTTTAAAGCCCCAACAGTCCTACAAAAGACCCCCACAGCATCCCAAACAGCCCACTTCAGAAGACCTCTCTCTCAGCCTGAACATACACTGAAATATTAAACGGCTGCTTCCAAATGACCAGTCAGAGGAAGCACAAGGTGGGTGTTCCTAATAAAGTGGCCAGTGAGTTGAAGTCCTGTAGATGTATGTAAAGAAAAAACAGAGGATTACACATCCGAGTGGATGTTTAGATTTACATTGTAGTGCTGCCAAAACTCGCACTTGCACAGCGAAGATGCCTTTACAATAGTGAACAACACATCTAGCGTAAGGAACGCGTCCACACTGCGCTGGCATCGAAAAAAAGGGGACATGTTGCGAAACAATAAAGTACTGTGAGAAGAGCTCTCACAAAGCCAAGACGTGGACTTTCATGAATAGAGAACAGATCCCCAGTGTTACTCATCACCTCCTCGTTCTGCTCTCAGGAACACTGGTCAGTCATCTGGCTCTACAAGGCCATAACTAGTGAAATTGACCGACTGCTTTCAAAGGAATGTGGTCACATACATATTACATATAGCCATGACATTAAAACCACCAGCCTCAATGGATCAGACACAGCAGTGCTGCTGGAGTGTTTAAACCCCTCAGTGTCACTGCTGGACCGAGAACAGTCCACCAAGCGGAAATGTCCAGCCGACAGCGTCCTGTGGGCAGCGTCCTGTGAGCACTGATGAAGGACTAGAGGACGACCAACACAAACTGTGGTGTGATGAGCTTCTGTCTCTGACTTTACATCTACAAGGTGGAGACACTCGGTAGGAGCGTCTAATAGAGTGGACAGTGAGTGGACACAGGGTTTAAACACTCCAGCAGCACTGCTGTGTCCGATCCACTCGTACCAGCAACACACACTAACACACCACCACCATGACAGTGTGACTGCAGTGCTGAGAATGACCCACCACACACATCATATCTGCTCTGTGGTGGTCCTGTGGGGTCCTGATCATTGAAGATCAGGGTGAAAGGAGGAGAATAAAGTCTGCAGAGAAACAGAAGAACTACAGTCTGGAATTATAGAACCACAAAGAGCTCCTGTGTGATCAGAGGAGGCAGAAACCAAGAGGTGGTCATAATGTTATGGATGATCGGTGTACATCCCAATTAGTTACTGGCTTCCAGTTAATGGAGACGCAACAGCCTGAAGGCTGTCACATGCAAGCTTGTCACGTTTGAACATCTATAATTTGCTTTTATCTAAATATTACCTGAAAATGTTCATTATAATTAAAAAAAATATATAAATTAGCAATTTAATTAAAATGTCTAATTAATTCCGGCCTGGTTCCACAGACTGGATGAGCACATGCCTCAGGCCCCGTAAAGCTTAGACTGACCGCTGGGCCGGAAGATGGGTCCAGTCTTTCTGCTTTCAGGAGCTTCAGTCAATAATCTGAATCTCGGTACAATACCTGACATTCAGGCCTGCAGGCTATCTCTACACCCGATAACACACACGTGTCCGAACACGCCGACTGCATGGAATTAAACAGACTGGCGTTCGTGTTCCCCGCTAACTCACCAGACAAAAGAGGAGAAGGTCATATGCAGCTTCTAAACATGGCCACCACGTTGCTTTGGCGTAACCTTTCGGAGCCAATTAAAGTCTTTTATCAGTGCCATGTCCCCGAAGCGAGGCATCACTGGACGATTACCAGGCATAATTTACATCACAATGATGGACGATGGCTATAACATTTGTTTTATGACACCATCAGCTCTTTACAATGTCTTCTGAAATTAATTTCATTAAAATTACTACCCCGGAATATTAAACCATTTCATGTGCCAGTGGCCCGACAACATAACCACAACGAGGGCCATAATGATTTTTTTTGTGACAAAGCATCGGTTTGGCTCCGTCGACTCCAGCAGGATCAGAGTGAAGCGTGTGCTCCCTCTCGCTTTATATGGGGGGGGCACGAAAGACCTCCTCACGACGCGATATTACACTCACTGTCAAACAGAGAGCTTCAGAAGGAAGCAACGGTGTCGTCAACACGTCCAGAAGGTCTGGTGTCATGGTGTGGGTGCGATTTGATCACCTTTGGTCTTCGTTACAGGCACTTTCACAGCCCAATGTTACATTAATGAGGTCCTGCAACCAGTGGTCCTGTGCCGTCCACGCACCACGGCCGTCTCAAGATCTTGCTTGAAGACACAGATACTATGCCGTGGTCAGTCGCATCTCCAGAGCTATTCCTGATCGGAAATGTGTGGGGTCAATACCTACCAAAAGGGCTCCAACAATGCTCTCACTGATGCTCGTGGAGGTCCCACCTCACAATGTACAGGACGTAAGATCTGCTGTAAGGTTAGTATTGGACACCTACAGGGGTTCCTCAGTAGGTCACAGATGACCCAAACACTATTAGACAGATGTAAATATTATATGTAAACATCGTGAATGTATCACGACATCACGTTGCACTGATGTTCTCCTTCCCTACGGTTCTGCTGGGCAGATATGCTGATGGATATTATAATATAATAATATTCGGGAGTGTGTGTAGGCGGAGGAGGCCGACTTCCCGTCTGAGACACACTAAAGCTCCTGACTGACTGACGCATGTTTATCACCAGACAACAAATATTTACACAGACATCAGTCTGGGTTTGGTGGCAATCTTTTGTATCCGCTCCACTCCTCCTTCCATCCCTCCCTCCCTTTCTCTCTCTCTCTCTCTCTCTCTCTCTCTCTCTCTCTCTCTCTCTCTCCCACTGTGTGTGCTCGCCCATCCACAAACACAAGGAGGAACTGATAATGCATTCCTCACTGATGCCAGCATTTTCAATGGCTTCATCCCCACTGCTGCACCCAAGCCAACCATCAGTTCCTCCCCGTGTTTGGATAAAGATAGCTTCAGTTCATTTGATTTTCTCAGGGAATGTGTTTTCCATCTCTTTAAAACGGCTTTCCTTCTCCATATTCATCTCTATTCCTCTCACGTTCACTGGATACTTTACTGGAAACACTAAAAAGTTCCCTAAAAAGGTGCTTATAGCCCCACTGCGCTGCACACGGGGGGGGATTCTGATATACACACACACCCACTAGTGAATTCACTAACTAGGGGGCAGTGAACACACCTGCCCGGAGCAGTGGGCAGCCCTATTCACAGTGGCCGAGGAGCAGCTTTTGCTCAAAGGCAATTCAGGGAATCAAACCAGTGACCTTCTGGTGACTAGTCACGAGGCTGGTTGCCAAACCACCATGTTTGAACCAAATTGTGATGCAGGACCAGAACTTGTAGGGTGTTCCTGCCATGTAGTGATGATATCAGCATCTATCAGAAGTGACCGACATGCTTACTGCATTCACAAGGAGCAACACGATTATTTATTAATATCAATAATAAAAAAGTAATATTAATAACAAAACTCCATTTATTCATGTGTCTGAGGCTGAAGTACAAATGTGAGTTGGAAGAACTCAGGAAACAAGAACGTCCCATGAAAGGCAGCGATGAAAAACCCACAAAGGACCTTTAATGTGCGAAATCGTGCCGGGTCACGGTCCGCAATTTGCGGTTCTGGAAAGTTCCAGCCGGATGCGTCCCGTGATTAACAACTAGCAGCTAAATGAGTGTCGCCTCTAAACAGCCGGGATGGTGGGGTGACTGCACTTTAGCATAGTCTGAAACTCTTAATTACACTCCGGCAGAGGCTTTCAGGTAGGAATCCAGCGCGGCATGAACACAAAAGCGAAAAATCAATGAACTTCCAGCCGGCTACACAGCGGGGGTGGCCTGGAATGGGAAGCACATGCAAATGAAGAGGGAAGACATTAAAGAAAGTTGGATTCTGCTTAAGTCTGCAGAGCTACCCAGACACCCTGTCTGTCTCTACGGTGCTTTCTCGTTCTCGTATGTACACTCGGGGATGTTCGCCCAAAAATATCCCAATTAGGCTGCCTTTACTTTTAACACCATGCATTTAAATATGATCTAACTTAACCCTTAAAAGCGGCGAATAGAGCATAACCAAAGTAATTATTTCTCACAGCCCAGTACAATTCTAAGCAAATTCTGATTTGTGTTCAGATTTCATTATGAGCTGAAGCTAAAAATACATTTTTATTCTTGGCATGTTTTCAAGAATCTAAGATCATTCAAACTCAAATAATGGTCCTACAAAGTGTTACTTTATGTAATACCATCAGTTTTAAAACAATCTGCACAAGTTCTGTGGCATTTTTCTTCAACAGTGAACCCGTAGTGTAAAATAGTGATAGTGCAAATGAACCGAAATCAGCTGCGGTGGCTGCCCCATGGCTGTAAGTCATGCTAAGTGTGAGTCAAGGCAATGAAGAACATCTAAACCCATCAAAATCCAATGGTTAATGAGCTCCTACGTGTTAGCGAACAACACTCATTAATCCCATCATGCAGCTAATTCTTACCAGTCTCATCACAATTCTATCACATCATCCATGTTATATATCAACAGCCCCTCGAATGAGACTGGACCGCGATGTCCTGCCCTGTCGTCAGATTCTGTCCTTCAGATCAGTCAAGTGTAGAGCGTGCAGAACGGCCGCAATTGCCCTCAAACTATTAAACGGGTACGGTCAAGCACCAAAATAAAGACGAGCGCTTTATAAGGTCACCGGGAAAATTGATGCACACCGGATCCTTCAGCTTCTTCAGAACTGAACGTCGTTTAGAAAGAACTGCATCAGTTATCAGCCTGCTGGGGCCTGACGTGAGATTCTGAAAGGGCACCATTAAAAAATACATTTACAGAGGAAAACACAGAATGTGCAGCTGACGAGGAGTTTCCAAGCTGTTGGAACAGAGTGAGACAGGTTTTACTGCCATGTGGTTGCTATGGTATTACAGGTGGTTGCTATATGGTTCTGAGCACATCCGCAGTCATTGGAATAGTGTTGCTCAGTGGTTTCTAACTGGGTTCGAGAGTGCTATAATGTGATTGCAACGGTGTTTCCTAGTGGCTACTATGCTGCTATGAAGTCTCAGGGGGTTGGTGTGGTACCTCGTGTGTATCCCAGTGTATTTGTATGACACATAAGCGCTGCCTCTAAATTGAGTCATTCCGTAATTCCACATCGGCAATGAAGGCTCTACTCAAACAGGCTGTCCACTTAGATCTCATAATCAGATAACAGCCTTCTGGAGCCTGGTGTGAGATTTCAAAAGGGCACCATTTAAGGAAGGAAAATAAATGAAATAAATAATTAGAAGACGGATGAGGAGGAACCTGGGCATGAATTTAAATTCTGTTTATTTATTCCAGCCCGCCCCCGGCACTGGGACGAGAGCGCTTTCCCGCATTTAAGGTGCGAAGTCCTAATGAGAGTCCCTGTGCTGCACAACAGATGTCAGCGAATTTCTGATTTTCGTTTTACTCAGGCCCTCTTTCATCGTCTGGCTCTGCTGTCCCCCTGGCTCAGAGAGCGAGAGAGCGAGAGAGAGAGAGAGAGAGAGAGAGAGAGAGAGACAGAGAGAGAGAGAGAGAGAGAGAGAGAGAGAGAGAGACAGAGAGAGAGAGAGACGCCGAAGTGTCAAACAAATCCTGCCTCTCCAACCACAAGTGACACCGCAATACTTTGTTTCCGTAACCTTTATAGACGGAGCAACACTTTGAGGGTGTCAGAAGCCATTTCTGTCTCGTCCTAATGGTGAAACCGACACACTTGCTCACACACTCGCACAAACACTCACACACACACACACACACACACACACACACACACACACACACTGAAAAAGAGAGACAGAGAAATCAGCAGAAGAAAAGAAAGAAATGAAAGTACTTCAAAAGAACAGACGGCTCCGAGTGCGGCTGGGAGGAAAAAAAAGGACGGAGAAGATTGAGGAGAAGAGGAGGAGGTGAAAAAAGAACAACAGTGAGATGGAAGTCTGAGCTAATCTACTCCTCTTACACAGTGAGCCGGAAACCAATACGTTTTATCTAGTTCCCTTGTCCAGATATGTCTGATCAATACGCAGACTTTCTCGAATTTTCCTCGAAAGGAACAAAAGCCTTCCTCCATTGATTCGAAAACCCACAGCGTTAACCCCGAAAACGAGCCGCGCTGAGACAAAGCACGTCCTCTTTCCACAGAGCGGGATCTAAGACGAATCTGCAGCTCAGAGATGTGAGATGTGACATATTCAATGATAAACGCACAAAAGAGCATCTAATAAGTGGCTTAAAGAGACGGCACACTACACATGTCCAGTCCAGTCCAGTCCAGGGGATCAGGACTGGCGCCAACCCGGACATGCTTTGGGTATCAACCACTGTATGAACCACTGTAGCGTTCATTCCTGATTACGCTGCTGTCACAGATACGGATTCTATTCAATAAGGGGAATATTGAATGTCTGTGTGAAGATCAGTGTGAATTCCCAGTTGTTGACGAAGTGGTGGACCTATTTCACAAGATGTGTAAATGCGTTGCCTCTGATCTGAATTAAATACATTATTTCCCCACATGGTTTTGGTGGCGTTGGCAAAAAAGTCCGAAAGACAGAAGGAAAGGTGTCTCAAATGCAGGCAGAAATTACAAATAAGTTGAACGTCCAGTGTCCAAAGTGTCCTTGACAACCTTTAGGGAATTGCAGTTATACAGTATGAATACACTCTTCTCTTCCTTCATCCTACCTTAGAAACCAGGGTTGGCCACGGGTCGTCCATGCCCCCCTGGAGCAGCGAGGGTCAAGGGCCTTGCTCAAGAGCCCAAGGACCTGCGAACCCACAGCCTTGATCAATAAGTGCTCTAACCACTGAGCCACCATATAGCCAACCAACGTTTGTATTCGGACTCTTTAACGACCTCAGAGTGTCCCGTTACATTCGGCCGAGCGATGCACGCAGGACGACAGCGTCCTACACTTTCGCACAGAAGTGTTCCTTTGGACACCAAGAAAATGACAACACATGCACGTGCAATTACACCGGATCACTGATCCAAATCACCGTATCACCATCACCATGACAACCCAGTTCGCAGCTCCGAATGGAGTATATGCACAGTGTATACAGTACATACACGGCATGTCCAAAAGTTTACGGACACCCTTCTAATGAACACAAGACGAGTACGTCTTTAACCTGCGTGCAGACTCCGACTGATCAACAAATGATGTCAGATAGGGGGTTATAGCAGGGAAGGGAGGGGCTGTTTGCTCTCTTTCAAAATAAAAGTCACGATAATAAGGGATAATACTGGTATAAACATAAATGAAAAAAATAACAAATTATAAGTATTTTGTCAGTATTATTATAAAACTCTTTGTCGATCTATTCATTAAAAATCGGAAGTGTTCACAACTCAGGTCACGTCTTTGATATATTATAATAAATTTGACCAATGACCTCACTGATTTCACTTCTCATTAAAGGAGAAGATAAGTAGATTAATAGGCTGGAGAAGCCTTTAGGTTTATTAACAGTGTTAGAAATGACCGCCTGCGGGGGAAGGTCTTCACAGAGCAGCCTTAATACTCCATTCAGTCCAGTCACACGGCGGTCCAGATGGACAGCACATAAAATAATAGACATATGTCAGCTTAAAGAACTGTGCCGAGCGGCATTAGACTAATAACATCCCTCCCCACCAAGACACACATGCACACATCTCAGCGTTCGCCGGTAGTGTGAGCTGGATGTAAATTAGTCCATCATTCCTTGCAGGATGTGAGTTTAACTGGAAATGAGTTGATTACGGCCTACACCGGGCTTAGCCCTCACACGAAAATGAACAGCCGTTTAAAACGCAGATGTAAAAGACCAGTGAAAAAAAGAAGCAAAGTTAAGAAACAATTTAGATTAACATTTTAATCCCTCATCTAATTACCAAGCTTCCCCTGAGCTAGGCAGCAGGGCTTCGGCGTGCAGGTTGGAGAAAGCTCCAGGAACGAAAAAGCCATTTCCGCTTTGTACCTGGATCTGGGAAAATGTCGAGGGGAATGACACATTAATCCCCAGCTACATCGCAGAACCACAACAGCCAGCGTTCGCCGATCTCGACTAAGATACAGGTACATACGCGAAGGCTTCTGAACTTCAAAAAAAGAACGCAGAGGGCTTCTGGGAGAGAGTGATTTGTTAGCAGATGAGCACGAGAGTGAGGAAAAAAAGGAAAGGTAAGATATGAATGTCTCGAGAATCGTCTTAACGCTCTCTTCTCCGCCGTCGACAACAACAACGCCAAAACAGAAAGGGAGACGGAACCTGCCGCGACTTGTCAACTCGAAACCTGAAATCCACAGCCACCTCCGCACCGGGGGCCCACGCCTGGGCTTCGCAGAGACCGATTTCTGTGCTTTAATTAGCGTGACAAAGAAGCAAAGCAAGAACATCAGAGGAGCCTTTAGCAGGAAAAAAAGACTCACATAATACATAAGAAGTGAGAGACAGCTGAGCACCTGTTTGGGCCTAATTACCGCCACAATGCGCTAATGCAAAACAGTACAGCGCCCCCCGTCACCGCTTCTCTTCTCAGCCCTAATAAACTCAAACGGTAATTGAAATAAAGAAAAAAATGAACGTAACGGAGAAGAACGCTCGGAGACAGGCTAACGAGTTAACAAATAGAGTGCGACGCAAGAAGACGTCTACTTTGACGTGACAGACTCCTACGACTGAGGTGGTGTACTACAGCTACCTACGACCCGTTAACGACCTGCGTTTCACGTTCCCTTCCGGCACTCGCCCAATTAAAGCTGAAACCTGTCTTTCATCATTTCGAAACTTTGTATCTCAGAAAAAGCAAACCTTCCTGACTTCTGATGGAAGTCGATGTAAAAGTCAGTTTGGAGCCTTTCTATTGGTTCATTCATCGGGAAATTCAAGAATGATTTAAGAATAAATGAAAGCTTTACTGAAAGTTCTACCACGAGACTTGATTGGTTGAGGAGACTCCTCAAAGGCATTTACTCACACGCCCCTTTGCTGTCTCACTTTCACGCTACCAGTTTAGTTGTGTTGGACTTCCAGGCCTTTGGTCACCTTTGGTCAGTATGCTCCTCAGAGTCTTTTCAGATTCACATTACATCATAAAGTGAAAATAGGTTAGAGAATGGACTGTTACATTAATGATGTCCTCTAACCAGTGGTCCCCCCTGTCCCACCTTTGCCTCGTTTGTAGCCCTGCCTGTTTGTAATCATCCCCGGGTGTTTCCAGTCTGTGTCAGTGTATTTAAGATCTGTGTATTTGTCTCACTCTGTCTTCGTTGGTTTTCGTGTATTTTGGTTTGTTCCCCTTCATTAACGTCGGCCTCCTCGCCTTCTTTACTCACACAGCCGGACACTCATGCTTTCAGAGATCAGGCCCCAGATATGCATGAAGGTTATCAGACATTAGAAAGCAAGTAGCCCTTGATTCCTCTCAAACACCAGTCATTCCTTTCAGTTCCTCCTGCTCCGATTTCCTGTCTGCTCCAATTTCTTGAGGAACATCAAGCCTTGCGACTCGACCATGTATGAATGCAAATGAGGCAGAAAGTGCACCTTTATAATTTGAACCCCCCCCTTTTCTGGGTCCTCCAGCCAAGCGCAGGAGATCAAAGCTGGCCATGGGTGCCACTGACTCACGGGGGGCAGCGGCACCAGGACTGCCTTCGCTACGGTGCGGAAAAAATCCACACATAAATGGAAGCACTGGTAAGATCTAGGAGAAAGGCAGTGTGTGCAGAATGAAATACGTATTTGGAATATTTGATAGAGTATTGTCCTTTTCCTCTGTGCACAGAGGACACTCACGAGGCAGCGAGGCTCAGTCTAGGGGATCTTTGAAGAAGGTGATCTAAGAATTGACCCTTCCTACACACCCAGAGAGAGCACGTCCACTTCGGCTTCTTCTTCCTTTTTTCATGATTTTAGATGATTTATTTTTATTCATTCGTTAACATGCATTTAAATTTATTTTAATATATATTTTTAACTTTTAACTCCATTTCCATTACTGTTTCTTTTCATTTATTGCCAATTATTGAAATATGTTTATTCATTTTTATAATCATTTTATTTCACTTTCAAATTTTCGCTCTTTTTTAAAAGTCCTTTTTCATGTATCAAAGCTGATTTTAGTGGTTTATGTAGTTCTTTCATTTTAATTTAACTCCATAAATCTTTATTTTGTAATCTCGTTAAGCTGTAAATGCTCGCTTGCATAGAAATTGAGGGTTACAATCGATGTATTTGCAAGTGAAAATAGAGGTTGATTGACTCATTGATTGATTGAGGGATGGACAGATGGATGCTCCTTGAGTTTCAGTCCCTGGTGATGCCTCAGCCATCCACGGATGAGTCCAACAGAAAGCAAGTCCGTGGATGGCTGTGGCATCACTATTCATTCGTCCTGTCACCAGGAGGTTGCAGGTTCAATCACCAGTGATGCCACAGCTCTCTGATTTGTGCTCTAGAGTCTGGACTCACTCAAATCACCAAGAGGTCACAGGTTCACAGATCTCTGGGACTCCAGGCCACGGATGGCTGTTGCCTCACCAGGGACTGAACCTCCAGTGTAAGTGTTGGGTCTCAGGTCAGAGGTGTGATTCCCAGTGATGCCACAGCCATCCGTAGTCAAATGAGGTCCAAAGTGTAACTGGACTATTTCCAAAATGGTTTTATACATTTTAGGTTGAATGATGTAAAAATGTCCTGTGGATCACCGGGCACTGACCCTGCAACCTACTGATGCTGAAGGGATGGTATGAGGTACTGTACGAGGAGGGTACTGGTGTTTGATTTTGCCCTCATTCCAGTATCACCGCACACTTCCGAGCCAGTGTCACTGCTGTGCTGAGAATAGTCCAGCATCTAAATGGTCCACAGCAGGAATCCGGTGGTCAGAAACCGGAGTATAACACAACAGCCCATAATTGCACACATAGAGTAAATAATGAGTCTATACGGGAGGTAGGGCTCATACAGAGATACCACTCCATCCTCTAGCATCTGGAACCCCTATGATTATTAGAGCTGTCACTACAATTGATATCAATTTATTATTTTTCTCTCTTATCATTACGAAGTAATTGAACTGTCATTAATAGGGCACTCTGGCAAAGACAGAGCTCAGCAGCTGCACCGCACAAACGTATGTGTTAGTGTGGAGCACGCTGCGCGATATACCCGAAAGAGGTAGATTCCCATGGCAACGGAATTTGAGAACACACATGATGATCCTGGAGCAATTTCCAGCTGATTGCTTTGGTGCGGATGTTTTACAGCCGTGTAATCCATGTGCTTTTGACGTGCTACTCAAATCTGACCTGGGGGTCCAATTTCTAACCCTTGTGAAGTTCTTTAACCCCTTCGCAAACAACAAAAGCATGGTGTAGGTTGACGCACATCATTTTTGTCTGGGAGCTTGCTCACTTTTTTTTTTTTTGGACGAAGGAAAGTCGATAAAGACCAAACGTGGTGATTTTACTATGAATTCATTTCTGACATCAAAGCTAGCAATGGGGACTGTTATCGCTCATTTTCAGAACAATTCGGTTCCCATCCTCAGTTTTTACCACCGTGATCCAGCAGGTCATAGGCCTCGTCCCACATCACTTCAAAAGTGTTAGTACGCCCCCTATGGTCTTTACCCCGAATAACGGGTGCAGTGTTACCACGCTCGTTACCATTGTCCTCAAAATCCCTATCGTGGAATTAGCATGTCTGTAGATGAAAGGACCGAAAAGAGGTCTGTCTGGAGGTCCAGAAGGAGAGGTTGGGAACTGTTGGTCCATATAATCTAAAGGCTGAAGGTTCTTTAAACCAGCAACTGACCACTTCCTTCAATGAACAGGGGTCTTAAGGATTACTAGGTAAATGTTGTATGATGAGGAGAAATCAAGCAGTTCCAAGAATTTGCCGCAAAAGAAACTGTTCTACAAAGTTCTGTATTCGTCGAGTTCTTCAGGCCGGGGTATATATGGAGGTACGAATGTGTGACGAATCCTTCTTTCACAAAAGAGCCACCAGAACACTAACCGCTTTATACCTCGAATAAATGCCTACTTTTATTCCTAATAGCTGCCGCTTTCGAAGGGAGCTGACATTCTCAAACGTCTTAAAGAAGACAACCACATGGAATAATCTATACCTATACAAGGCAAAAATGAGCTGCTTTATTAGTCAAAAAAAATCTCTTTTCTCCATTTACTGCAATTTTTGTCTTCGTGGTGGAAATGGAAAATACCGCGAGTGGTGCTAGGCATTGGAAGGGGCCTTTCAGAGAGTAATTTCGTAATTTGGCTTTCAAATCTGCCTTTTAGAAGTGGAACAGCATTAACAGAGGTGATTTACTGTTAAGGCAAGGCTGCTTCAACCAGCCTTAAAGAAAGGGAATTATACACTTGAGGCCTGAGTGCAGTCCACGACGGCAGGGACTCAATAAAAGAGTCAGAGACGAAGGTAAGAATGGCTGCTTTTCAGAATCTGACCTTCGAATTCTTCACGTTTTTTCTCTCTCTCGTATTTATAGGAATATTCTCGAACAGAGGTTGGCCATCACAATGGACTACTGGACCACCACCAACGTCTCGGTCTGTAGAAGATACAGTACAGTCCTGGAAGCTCTTCAGTGTAGCTGCAGAGTGTGTGTTTGCGATAAGGCAGGTGGTGAGCTTGCTCCACTCCACATGAAAATTCTCCATGTGGGATATTCCATTGTTACGGCAGAGGCATTTCCACGCAACTTTGTAAACAAAATGAGTCACCAGAACCCTGAGAAGCTGCAAATGAATAACATATGTGGAAACATCTTTGCAGTCTCCAGAGGGGCAAGCCAGACCATCATTTAGTCATCCTGAAATATCTGCAGCTTTCAGAGGAGAGTGAAAATTTGTCCGGTCAGTATGATTCCCGTGAGGAAGCGGCAGTAACCAGGGATGTTGGAGGGCAGCGAAATTGGGGGCTCTGCAATAAAAAAGGTGGGCCTTAAAGAACCAGGGGACTCCCTCCCCCCAATGAGTCAAATGAACAAACTGCAGGGGGATCTCCACAGGTTTAATGACCACCTGTGGTCAGATAAGTAGATGAAAGGATGGAAATGAGCCCTGGTGGTATCAAATTACTTTAAGACTTCAGAAGCTTTTAGTTTTAAAGTACTTAAGTGGTTGTAAGTTGGTGGTAACTCATTAACCAATGACCCCTTTACACAACTGCCAAAATCGAATCGAGTCAGAGACCGAGCGAAATTGCCCTGCTCTTCCTCTCTGGGTGGGTAGATGGCGTCCTCATCCCCCATCACACTCAATGTGATGCTGGTCGGCACAGGCATCTGTTAGCCATTGTATCGGAGCTGGGGGAGCAGGTGCTTTCCTCCAAGCACACTGACTCAACAAAACTGACCTAGGGAGTACAATATTGCCGTATATGGCATCGCAATATATCGATTTGTGATGTATCGTCATAAATTTCATATCAACATTCTTGCCGATGCACAGCCCTACTTCATACGGCCTGGTGGAAAAACAATGTGCCTCATATACAGCCCGTGTTGAGGTCCAAGTATCAACAAACGGGTAAAGTATCCAGTAATCCATTGATAGTGAGGCTCTGGCAGATGTTGCCTTGATGCCAAGGCTGTTGATGGTGCAACAGGTGTGATAATAGTGAGGAAGTGAAGGGGGGTTAGTGGTGTTATGCTGTTAATAACACCTCACCACAAACGGCAGCAGAGGCCACGCTCGGCTTGATAACAAGGGAGCAGCTCAGCGGATGTCTGCAATGTTCTTTATCTCTCCCAACCGTCCCAACCTCCACACACTCTCTCTCTCTTTCCTCCCACCTCTCCCACTCTCTCTCTCTCTCTCTCTCGCTGCCCATCTCTCACTCACTCTCTCTCCCTCTGGGATGAGTTTATCTCTCTCTTTGGTGCAGGCAGACACAGACGTTTTGGTGCTGAAATGTAATTTATTTTTTTCCCCCACACAGCTGTCACATCAATGATGGGTAATTTATGGCAACTGTGCAGGGCTAACTCCCTCCAAAAGAAGTTTTCTATATAAAAAAGAGAAAGAAAGAAAGAGGGAAAGCACCAAGAGGCAGTGTGAAATAAGTGTCGACTGCGTGCTCATGACTGTGGACTTAAGCTCATACCTAAAGCCCGGAAGCCAAGTAGATCTGCTGCTGTAACCTCTTTGACGCCGGCCTCCCGGACGCTTCAGATAAAGTGACGATTTTCACCTTCAATCTCCAAATATGAAATGAGGCAACACTGAAAAACTCCAGTCCCGTGTTCGACCGGAAGAGGCAAACTATTCTAAATATAAAAATGAACTGATACTTTCCACTGCGGGTCAATCAAGAAATCATCCAAAGAATGAAACTTGCCTACAGACATCAAAACCCTCGCTGGTTCTACTGTTCTACAGTCACTTGATGTGCTGAAGCAGGAAAAATGGGCAAGGACAAAGATGTTCTGCCCCACTCAACTAACTCAGAGCATCTACAAAACATCAGGCTGACCTTTTGTGGTGTTTTTGATATGCGGTGGTCCACACCTACCAAAGGTCCTCCACGAAGGTCAACAGGATCAACTAATCTCCAGTGGCTCCAAAAGAATTTAAATTTATATAAATGCCAGAACATTCTGTCCAAGTCAGGCCTGATTGGAAACAAGCATCAAAGTCTTTTGAATGCAAGGACAACAGGCTTTGTTATAAAAACTGGCCACAACTGGACAAAATTCTGTCCAAAACTAACACTTTGAGCATCTTCACCCACAGTGGCAAATACGCCTCTTACGTTTGAAGAACATCTCCAAAATGACCACTTCAGAGGAGAAGGTAAAAAGTCATGTTGGAGCATTCAATTAACTCAAAAACGAGTGAGGTATTTAAATGAGGGCCCCTACACAGAGCATTTAACATTTCCAAGTCCCTCGTCCCCCACACTTGACACTTAGATCAAAACTGTGAGTTTTTCAGGAGCATGTGGGCCATTGGAACCCTTCTGCTGCTGCCGGAGTGCTGAGCTCCAAACTCTGAGCTCCCGCAGGCCTTCTCGCCTGCAGCACAGTCTGCGCAGCACTAGCTCGGCCAGTAGGGGTCCCTGACACCTGCCGCTTGCAGATTGTCCTCTTTTCTCCTCTTGCTTGGAACTTTTTGTGCCACGCCAGGACCGCCTCCCGCTCTTATCGCAATTTGTTCCCTTGCTCAAAATAACTCCGCTACTCACAATACGTGCTGAAATGCGAGGGGAGTTGGGTGAGGACAAAGCACTATGGTGGAAAGTGTTGAAAATGAAAACGGGAGTGACGCTCACAGATGTCTGTTTGGGAATTTACTGGATGGGAATGAATTGGGCCTTTGAAAACAGGAAGAGCGGCAAATGAATGAAGAGGCAAAAACAGGAAAAAACTAGGGCTTTGAGAGCAGCAATCATGGGTTAGTGGGGCTTTCAGAGGAGCTCCACAGAGCCTGAAAAGTGAGAGCCCTGGCTGTAACCCGCATGCAGTTATTACAGCAATTAAGGTCAAATTCGCTCAAAAATCTGCTTGAAAAGAAGGTCTAGAACCCTCAATACGCACGAATAGCAGGAACAGGGCAGTAGGGGTTGTAAGAAAAAGAGCTCGTTTTATTCCCAACTCTCGAGAAGACGTCAAACAAACAAAGAGCTGCCGCTGCCTCGCCCAGGACGCAGTCACCCAACCTGAGAGCCTCAACAATAGCAAAACATTGGAGGACTTTGTATAAATTTTTGAAAAGCACTCAGACGTGAAAGACCCTTCCTAATTGAGAATTCCAAAGGTCGAGCAGAAGGAGCAGGGAAAAGATTCGAGTGAAGCTGCTGCTGCTGGGCCACACGTCCCAA
>CM067520.1:1549929-1564929 GCA_034509495.1 Acestrorhynchus altus | reverse complement strand
TGGAAAATAAGTATTTGGTCCAATAACAAAAGTTCATCTCAATACTTTGTTGTATATCCTCTGTTAGCAATGACAGAGGTCAAACGTTTTCTGTAAGTCTTCACAAGGTTGGCACACACTGTTGCTGAGTATGTTGGCCCATTCCTCCATGCAGATCTCCTCCCTGAAGCAGTGATGTTTTGGGGCTGTCGGCGGGCAACACACGGACTTTGCTCCCTCCAAAGGTTTGATGGGGTTGAATGCGGAGACTGGCTAGAGCCACTCCAGGACTTTGAAATGTTTCTTCAAACCACTCCTTTGTTTTCATGAGTGGCAGGATCATTGTCATGCTGAAAGACCCAGCCACGTTTCATCTTCATTGCCCTTGCTGATGGAAGGAGGTTTGCACCCAAATCTCACAATACATGGCCCCATTCATTCTTTCATGTACGGACCAGTCGTCCTAGGTCCTTTGCAGAAAACAGCCCAAAACGCGATGTTTGCCACTCCATGCTTCACAGTTGAGTATGGGTTCTTTGGATTACAACTCCGCATTCTGTATCCTCAAACACACGACGAGTTGTGTTTTTATAAATAGTTCTACTTTGGTTTCATCTGACCATATGACATTCTCCCAATACTCTTCTGGAACATCCAAATGCTCTCTAGCAAACTTCAGACGTGCCTGGATATGGACTGGCTTAAGCAGGGGGACACGTCTGGCACTGCGAGATCTGAGTCCCTGGCGTGCGTAGTGTGTTGCTGATGGTAGCCTTTGTAGCGTTGGTCCCAGCTTTTGGAGTCGTTCACTAGATCCCCACTTGTGGTTCTAGGATTTTTCTCACCGTTCTTGTGATCATTTTGACCCCACGGGCTGAGATGCGTGGGCCCCAGATCGAGGGAGATTAGTAGTGGTCTTGTGGGTCTTCCATTTTCTAATTATTGCTCCCACAGTAGATTTCTTCACACCAAGCTGCTTGCCTGTGCAGATTCAGTCTTCCCAGCCTGGTGCAGGTCTACAATTCGGTTTCTGGTGTCCTCGACGGCTCTTTCGTCTTCACCATAGTGGGTTTGGGTGTGACTGTTTGAGGTTGTGGGCAGGTGTCTTTTTATGCTGTGGAGAGCTTCAAACAGATGCCGTGTTAATACAGGTAATGAGTGGGGAAAGAGGGCCTCTTAAAAAGAAGTTACAGGTCTGTGACAGCCAGAAATCTTGCTTGTTTGTAGGTGACCAAATATGACACCACCATTATTTGCAAATAAATTCTTTAAAAATTAGACAAAATTATTTTCTCAATTTTTTTGTCTCTCATAGTTGAGGTCTACCTATGATGTCAATTACAGGCCTCTCTCATCTTTTTAAGTGGGAGAACTTGCACAATTGGTGACTGACTAAATACTTATTTTCCCCACTGTATAACTGGTCCCAGTCATTGACAAGCAGAACCACACAGTTGTAAAGAGGTAAATTGTTAAAGAACAGGATTTAGGAAATCAATACTGCACAGTATGTGTAATAATACTCCACATAGCATCTACAGGACGCATGCAGCCTGACCTGCCCTCCACTGAGCACACATACGCCTGCGCCCGCAGGATCAATGGGAACCGTGCAGCCCTTTAAGCCGAGCCCTCTGTCTTGGGAACAGGTCGAGCCCTGGTCAGGCCTGTGGCTATGAATCCAGCCTTCAGCTTGCATCTGCAGTGCAGTGGTGATGATGCGTGGAGTCATATTTATCACACAGCACCTGGCTGCAGCGCTGAGCTCCCCAGCCTCCCGGAGAGGCAGAGAGACGGACAGGCCAGACCAAGAGTCGGCCCGGTCCGGCCGTCACGGCTCAGCCCCGCGTAATTGGCCCAAATGAGGAAGGTTCCCGGCCCTCGCTAACGATCAATTTGCAGCTCCCTGGGGCGCTGTTAGTCCGAGGCGTGTGAGTGGCAGCGCGAGGACATGCGTCGGGTTGTGTATCGGTGTCGTCAGCGTCGTGAGAAAGAGCTGGGTTTGTCTCTGTTTGCAGAAACAGACGTATTAAAGGGCTCGTCTCCTGCATTCGTCGGGAATTTCATTTTTCCCAGAGGTCCGTTTATGATGTTAGTGTGGGTTTATGAACCAAATCCAGATGTAATTTCTTTTCCATGCTCACTTTCCAAACCTCCCTTCATCCCGTCTGGTGCCTGCAGTGGCTGTTACGATTATCCAAGCTGGTTTCTATGGTGTTGCCAAGGGCTTAGTAGGTGGTTGTTATGGTGTTGGTAAGTGGTTTCTAGGTTGTTGCTTGCTATGGAGTGACTAGGTGATTACCTATGCATTGCTAAGTGGTTGCTATGCTGCCCAAAGGGGCTGCACTGATTATTCCGGTAGTTATTATGGTGCTGATAAGTGATAAGTGGTTAGTAGGTGGTTGTTATAGTGTTGATACATGGTCACTATGGTGTTGACAAGTGGTTGCTCGGTTGTTACTGCATTGTGACTAGATGGTTACTATGGTATCTTAGACAGGACATACACCACAATTATGTTCACCACAAGTTAAGTCTGCTCTGACAACAGCATATGAGCGTGTGTGTGTGTGTGTGTGTGTGTGTGTGTGTGTGTGTGTGTGTGTGTGTGTGTGTGTGTGTGTGTGAATGCATTAAATTAATTGCATATGCATCTGAGACGCAGACGTCCACTATTGGGTTACTTCATAGTTCAATCTAATCCTGTCCTGCCGTTTCAGCACACATGCATTCATCAGATATTCCTAATAACTGCGCTCAGGACTCGGCTGGATTGCATTAAAGCCATAAGCGGGATGCCGAGACTGACCTTGGGCGACCACTGGAGCACGGCAGACTACCAGTAATTAGATTCTGACCTGATCGCTTTTTTTTTGGTGCTTCGTAATAAACAAACGGTTCCGACCAAGAAAATCGGAGAATGAACATCGCGTCCCTTATTTAATAATCCTTGTGAGAAGTAATGCAGGATAAAGCTTCCGGCTACGAGCGTTTCTCAGGAGCCGGATTAGAGCGCCGTTACATGAGACAATTTATCTGGCAAATTACTTCCAAGTCAATGCCAAGTGGCATTCAAGCCTCTGTACACAAAGTACTGAGCCAGAAATCGTATCATAATTGAGATGCACAGTGAAGCACATGCTAGGAGCAATCAATACGGGATCTGCAGCTCCCTCCCACTGTCTCCGTTTTATTATTATTTTTTATTGAATGTACAGTTGGGAACCGTAATCTTCCAACAACACAAAAAAAAAAAACGCACACCGCTGTTTACATCTTTATGAATTGTGGATGAGATTGAGGGATTTAAGAAAGAATGAGCGAGAGAGAAAGAAAAACACAGCCTGCCAGGATTAAAGAAAGAGAGTAACTTCCCCTTCCGAGCTTCAGTCACTCGGGATTGGGATGAGGACGTGATTATTTACACACGGAAAAACGACCGTTGAGATGTGCACTAGTTAGGACTACTAGTGTTAACACGGCTTTGTTCAGCTTTGCAGTTTAACAAAGTGTCAACACACACACACACACACACACACACACACACACACACACACACACACACACACACACACACACACACACGTGTGGCTGCTGTATACTGCACAGAGAGCAGTGTGGTGTTGCTTCAGAGGACAGCCTGGGAACGCCCACACCTCTATAAGTTGTGAGGTCAGTTAGTTGAAGACATCATAGTGGGACAGATGGGACGTTCCATTTCTTAAGTTGTCTGGAATTTAAAACCCCTCCATCCACAGTGTAACGTGTACTGGGAATATGCCCTACAAGACCCTGCCATTGGTTAGAACCTGCTGGAGCACCAATATCGGCATGTAGCATTCACACTCCCGGGTGTCGAGCGATATTAATGCAGCTGTAGACACACACACACACACACACACACACACACACACACACACACACACACACACACACACATATCGAGTGGAAAATCAGTAATAAGAGGTGACATTTCGCGAATCCATCACCGTGCATAACCACAGGGCTCATGAGCGGCGTCCTTTCTCGAAATCTGAAAAGACAAAAACAGGAATATGCCTCTTTTTCTAGGAGACGCGAATCTGTCACGGCATGTTAATGGATAAGGAAGGCAAATAATAGCACAGGGGACGCTCTCCCTGTCACTGTGACTAAGCCATTACCTCTGTGGGCCAAACAAGCTCAGAACCATTTTAGCAGGGTGGTAACAAATCAATTTGGGCCCATTTGGAGCCGAGAGGAGCGACTTATTTGTGCAATCTTTCACAGTGCGCTCAGTGCCTTTCGGTGCAAGCCCGATAGCCCGCCCGCTCGGAACTGCTTAGGAACCGCTTCCATTCGGCTAAAATGGAGGAAAAAACACAAGAAAAATCATTGGCAGTCATTGATTTTTCCGCAGGAAATCATCAAGGCGAAAGGTGAGGCAGATGAAAGCTCAGACGCGTAGAGTGAGGAGTCTAATTCAGAGCTGCCGTTCTAACAGCCAGCAGGATCGCTTGGCCCGGAGCTATTACCTGCTATTTCGGCCGCACGGCGAAGGGCCACCGGCTGAGGTTTTGTCACCAAACAAGATGCCGATGGGACACTTAAAAGTAACACTTTGACAACAAATTGTGGACACTTTATCGTAAGTAAATAAAATAAACCCTAATCAGACTGTCAGCAACATTTCAACAAGTGAAGCAGCAGCGAAGCATCTGTAGATGTTCACCTGAGAACCCACTGAACCGCTGGTCCCGTAACGGGTTCAAGTTAGGTTCCAGTTTTAGCTTTGGATTAAGGTTCAGGGTAAGGAACCTCGGGCTCCCAAATCCGAACTACACTTCAAGAGTCCCAAGATTTGACTCGGAGTTACATCTCCGAGACTCGGATTGGACCACAGAGTCTCAAGACTAGACTCGACAGATCTTTGAGACTCGACCAAACTACAGGCCACGGTCATCGTCCACTTCATCAGGGACACGGACGGATTCGTTTCCCACCTAAAGTCCAGCAAATCAATTGTTATTGTTGTTAAATGTAAATCGGTTGCTGAAAATGCTCATGAACACCCGCGTCTGTCATTTTCTTTGGGTGAAGAACCTTGGCAGCACCTTGGCTGCACCTTGGCAGCGTTTCACGATGTGTTCCTTTCCCTTCTCTCAACACACCTGATTCAACCAATCGGATCAAAGCTGAGAAACGCTGCCTCAGAGGGCTCATAATTAACGTCGGTAATGGAATGACCGCCAAAGGAAAGACTGAGCTGATGACAGCAGTGCTGAACCGCAGAGTCCGATTCTGAAGTTTAGGACGAAAAACGCTGAACTAACTGACCATTTCATCGGCGAAACTGCTTGGTGTTCAGCGTGTAGAGACCATGAATTACCAGCCCGTGGGCTTGTGTTTGCATTCACGTAATAAAATCTTTAATGAAGCTTTCATAAATATTTTATGAATTGAAATGTATCTGTAAACACGGCGAGAGGTTCAATAGCGATTAAAGCATGAACCTCCGTCCAGGGAGTTGAGTGTCGAGACACAGTGCAGCATTTTGAGAAGCCTGTTCTCTGCTGCAGTGACTTCTTATGGACAGTGCTGGTGGTCCTAAAAATGTATAGAGCAGGGTGAGCGCGCAGACAAAAGTATTTGGACACAGTTTAACCACAGAGAAAATAAAATAGACATTTGGTGCATCTTTGTGCAGCAAAGGTGGGATTGATTCCCTGACCAGAGAAGCCCACCACACTACACCAAGTCCTCTTGGGCAGGACTTCTAAATCTGCTGTCCTACCTGACGCTTGATGAGGGCTGTAGCTTGTGTCCTGGATGAGGGTCTTACTTCAGGAACGAACATGTATAAGATCTGCGAAACGCTCTTTACCACCTACTTATAATCCGAGACCCAAACATCTCAGTTACATGCTGTTCTGACACGATGCACATATCAAAACAAACTACCAGGGCATTATGTGATGAGTAATCAGTGAGTAATACAGCTCAGAATTTACATACAGACTCTGACTGATCAGAGAGAGGGGGCGGGGCTGATGATCAACCTGCATACAGACTCTGACTGATCAGAGAGAGGGGGCGGGGCTGATGCTCAACCTGCATACAGTCTCTGACTGATCAGAGACAGGGGGCGGGGCTGATGACATCACTGAGCTCTTTGCTTGCTTTCTTTGCACTCACACAGGGTTCAAATTTCAGAATAAAAGTCCTGAGCAGGGACAATAAAGGATGTTCAGGCTGTTGTTTTTTATTTTATTTGGACTGTCAATTATTTTGAAGAACTTCTTATTAAATATCCACGTCAATCTACTCCTTACAAACAATTCATCAAAATTCCAACGGGATTTCTGAGATATGCGTTTTTAGTCCCTGTAAGCACTAAATAAATAAATAAATAAATAAATAACACTGTAGATGCAAGTAAAACACGGTCAAATTCATAAATATTTAAATTCTGTTAATATTTACACCTCATATGAAGAGAAATTCGGGTATTCTAGGACCTCCTGAAAGTAACAATACCTGGTACGTGTGAGTGTGTTTACAGTAAGTGCCGCACTGCCGTACGCAAACACTCCTGTTGTTATGGAAATTCATCCTTCTGTGAGATTCCACACAAAATGCCTCTTGAAGCTTTAAGTGGCCTTGGAACTGCCAGCAAGGTTTTTGTCTTGGAAGTAAGAATCGTCAGCAGATGCATCTGCAGATGCAGCACAATTACCAACAACATGTTATTTCTATATATTTCTATTTAAAACAGGAATGGTGGAAAGGAATGTGCCATTATGGAATCCTGGCATTTATTAAACAGCGGCGGTGTTGGGATGCGACTCCAACTAAAGAAGAGCCAAGGTTCTCAGTGAAGTGCTCTGCGTATATATAAATGTGTGTGTGTGTGTGTGTGTGTGTGTGTGAGTGAGTGTGTGTGTGTGTGTGTGAGAGAGAGAGAGAGATGAAGAAGAAAGTGCTTTGATCCGTGCTCTACTTTCTCTTCGTTCCCTCAAGTATTCCTCATTGTCTTTTTCTATTTTTTCCCTCCAAAAAAAAAAAAAAAAAAACATAAGCAAAATGGATGAGCAACACTCAGCGCGAGCCTTAATCAGCCTTTCTCTCGCGCAGCCTCGTTCGGGTCCGGAGGCTGCGTGTGACAGCGAAGCCACTACTGGGACGGCCGCCCGAAAAAGCGGGCCTGTCTCTCTGAGGAGCGTCCAAGGATATATAACGGCATGAGTGAGTGGATAAGCCACTGCAGATAGACCACGAGGCAGCATGATGGAGAGACCTACAAACTTTCGAAGCAATCAGCCATAACATTAACCACCTCCCTAATGTCGCGTAGGCCCCTGTCAAGGCATGGACTCCACAAGGCCTCTGAAGTGTCCTGTGGTACGTGACCACCTTCAGACATCACAGCAGATCCTTGAAATCCTGTACGTTATGAGATGGGACCTCCATAACCATCGATGAGCCTTGAGTGGGCAAGTGGTGCCGTGACCCTGTTGCTGATTCGCTGGTTTATCCCTTGGAGCACGTGTCGTAGGTCCTGACCACTGCATACACACATGATGTGCCTGATGTTCTCAAAGCGATCCAGTCATCCACAACATCGCAGTCTAGTTCTGGTCAAAGTATTATTTACCCTTGTCCGTTTCTCCTGCTTAGAACCCTACGACCCTTCCTCAACCAATCACCTGCCCCACCTTTCTTTACATGGCCTTTCCTCACATCTCCTTTTGCTGTTCTCCTGCCTGGAGGGCGGAGAACATAACTTTGTGTCCCCCATGTTCTACTACTTCCATCCCATTACGGCTGAACAGTATATCAGTAATTATCGTACCGTGTATCCACGTAACCAGACTGTACATTCTAGTGTTTCTACACTAATTTGACCAACCATTGAATCAGTGACAGAAGAGAGCAAGAAATATCTCCATCCTGTCTCGTTCCCGCGGTGAAGACAAATCCACTCTGGCGGAACGCCGCACAACTGTTTACTTAAGCAGAACAGAAGCACTTTAACATAATCCTCCGAAGATCCTGGCAAACATGCACATATTTTATTAAGAGAAAAACGTAGAAAGGCACATGAACACGTTGCCCGACTAACAGTGTTTGCATGTATTCGACCCCGAAGCGCTCCGGCGGTTCCGATTGCGAGCGACGCAGTCGATACCTGTTCCGGGACCATTTGCTCACCACCTAACAGTGTAATGAATCGAGCAGCGCAGACATAATCCCACAGAAAAAGCTGTCAAATGAAAGCCTTTCGGGGGGCTTCGGCGTGGGCTCGGCCGCCGCACATTTTACCAATTGTTGAGTCAGCTGGGCCAAGCTAACGGGAGCCCGCTTGCCGGGAGGCTTCTAGAAACATCTGGCATTTATCACCTCGTATAAACCACACACACACTCACACACACACTCCTAGCACTGCTTCACTGTGATATGCAAATCAGAGCTTTATGCATGTGACCGCCTCTCCACAAATCAAGACCAATCGGTTAGTGAACATTTTGACGTGTGATTTACGCGGCCTTTGTGGCCGGCGGTCTCAGCCCCCGCGCTGTCCAGACCACTCCATTAAAATCAATCTCCTGATTAAAAAACACACTGATTAAAATGTGAGCAGTCTGCTTAATGAAATTTGCATTTTCTCGCCGTCACGCAAACACCTTGTATCTCCGAGCCGGCGATTTGACAGGAGGAAATACCTTCCCAACTTCCACTGGACGTCAGTGTAAACGATTTTTAATTAACCTTTATTTTGACGCGTGAAAACTTCTAGCACCCTGGAGGGCCCCCCAAACCACCGAGGGCCCGGGGCTTACAGGTCCACCGTCCCATACGCAGATGTTTGCAGAAGGAAGTCCTCCTTCCTTCAAAGCCGCTTAACAGAAAGTGATTGGAGGGGAAGAGAGAAGTCCCAGAGCCTCCTCCGATCAGGAGAGAATTCATTGTTCTTTATCCGGACTGTCAGGCAGGAGGAGACGACGAGGGGGTGGGGTAGGGGGGGTTGGAGGGACGAGATAGCAAAGTGTACTTAAAGCATTGCAGCAGCTCTTAATGCTATTTATTACATTTCCCACAGACACGCATGGAGTGGCTGCGTGTAATTACGGCCATTGATCTCTTGCCCGGAGACAGCCAATCAAGATGGATCCTTGTTTTCTTCCCCCGCCACGGAGGGACTGACCAGGAGTGAATTCGGGTGACTTAAAGACGGGGCATTATTTAAGACCTTCCAACCCACCCCCGTCCCGACACTCCCCAGAGTGACATTAGACCGCATTAGCTTCTGCGGTTGTTGAGGCACTTGTCACAGTCCGAAGGCATCTATCTGTGTAGCGCAGGGCCTCAATCAATAGATAAGTAATCTGCAGCAATGGGGGAAAGCGAGGGGCATTATTCACCTGGGCCTGAACCCAGGCAGCCAGCGAGCAGCGAGGCTCATCAGTACACACACTTATCTAATACCGGGAGTCCGTTCGCCGCGACCGCACCGCTGTCTCTGAAAAGGCGATACCGGCCCACGGCCTCTATCCTTTACCTGATACGCTAAAAAGGAACGTCGGTACGATTTTCCTCTTACATCTAAGACGTGTCTGGTGTCTTTAGGAATGAAGTGAATGTAGTACTGGGGAACCTTCAGGGCCTTCGAGGTCTTCCGAGAAAGCATATGTTGTTTTCTCTGCAGTATCACAGCACTATTGATATTTCTGGAACAGGACCAATCAGAATTGTTCACCACTGGATTCCAGCTTACAGCACACAAATCATTTTGGGATGGTGTAATATCAGCTGGAAATGCCGTACTGGACACAGGAACGAAAGCAGGTGTAGATGGAGTCCGACTTTCACTTTAACACAAAGGTTTGTGGACACTCTTCTACTGTGAATTTTGGGGTCAATGGCCTCGTACACCTTTACAACTCCAGCCAGGTGTACAGTAACATAATAAAATGTTGACTATGACACCGTCATACCTTACGTCTACGTCTACCACTACAATGACCTTTCATTCGTTATAGAAAAAAGAGACTCTGAGCGTCCAACACTCAGTGACCATTTCAGTAATTGGCTCTTTTGATATTCCCCTGGAATTGTTGCCACTTGAGGTTCCCCTTGTTTGCAGGATGCAGGCCTAAATGGAAGATGAATTACTGCATGTTCTCTCGGTTGAATGAAGTGCAGAAGCAATCTAGTGCTTCCTAAAATGAACGAAGGTTTGAGAAATGCTGTGCAAATGTGATGGAAGACAAGGACATCCCTGTCCGTTCCATTAGATCCCACTCTAACACACAAAAGGAGACAATGCATGAAGGGTTCTCTGAAATCTGAGGTGGTTTGATTGATGAATTGTCAAAGGGCCATTTCCTAAATGAACAGTGTATTTCTTTATTTTCCTGCATTTTGAGACCATAACCGAATTCGGCTGCTAATGCAATGTTATTATTGTTATGATGCCTCAACATGTTTACAGGAGAACAGTTCTACCAGTTCCACTACGTCAGCTAACACACACCCCTTCTGATGCACTACCACCACCCAGAGTGAAAATGAGGCCAGCTGTGCTTTCCAGGGCAAATTACAGATGACTGTGGCATCACCACAACCTCCCAATGACAAGGGAGCTGCATGGACCGTCATATGGGTCCTTTATTGGCTAATGGTTTCAGAGAACATGTTACAATATGCACACACTCCAGTCGTCCACGCTCTATTCCAACAGGACGACGCTCGTCCACACACCGCTGCCGTCTCAAGATCTCGCCATGAAGACACAGATACTACGCCGTGGTCGGTCTCATCTCCAGATCTGTCCCTGATTGAAAATGTGTGGATGCTATTGGACGCTCTATCAACACTCCACCCCTACCACACCATCTGCAGAACTGAGTGAGAACATTCAAGCTGCATGAGATGGATCATCACAGGACACCATTAGGAACCTCTACACCTCCATGCAGAGACGTCTGGCGTGTTGCGTTAAACCCGACGCCGTCCTGAGAGACACCACTTCTGTATGAGTAGATCAATAAATATTGATCAGATCAGACTACAGTTATCATCAGTTATTGATCCTGATCACCTTCATCTTCCTTCTGTGTAAACAAAATGGCTTAGATTCCCAGAAGACAGAGCAATACATTCACTCCAGTGAAAGCAAGACGCATGTTATGAGTAGAAATGATTGATTTATTTATCTAGATTATGGTTCCACACACAATATATTCTATTATAAGTGATTCTAATGCGCAAGCTGCTTGCCTGGGCATGCACACACACACACACACACACACACACACACACACACACACACACACACACACACACACACACACACACACACACGGCAGGGGAATCAGCTCTGCTATACTGACAGTAAAATCATGCTGGATCAAGGATACTTGTCTCCAGGCCTGATTTGGGCCACTTGTCTTCCACTACTGGGCAGTCATGTTGTCTCAAACACTCCAGACTCAAGCTCCTCGTGTGCTGCTCAAGGCTGCAGCTGAGCAGTAGCCAGTTCCACTTGCTCACTTCCATGATACTGTTTTCCCCCTTATGTTTATCTCTTTTTAAGGCCAAAAAAACAGCTTAACTGAGTCCAGTTTCTCAGACACATCTTTGTCTTAAGATAATCTTAACTGGCAGAGACAGTGTTCGGAGTAAAGCTTGTTAAAGCGTTTGCTCTCGTTTCAACACAAAATCACAGCAGCGCAGGGTTTTATTGATGGAAAAAGCTCCCCGGCACAAAAACAATCACCTCGGGAAGCTTTCCACGAGGACTGCGTGCAAGGTGGGGTTCTACCACCACCGTGTTCCACAGACGGGATCAGGTTTTCATACTGGGACGCACTATTGGGTCCAATGTCCTTTCTGGAGAGCAACTGGGTTGCAACCACTGTGTTTTTAAGACTGATATATGTAAATGACCCTCTTCTGATTGGCTGCCCAGTCCTGTTCACTCATTCACAAAGCAGTCCAGGTCAATAAACATCTTGACCATAACTGGACGGGAGATAACAAATCCCACCACTCCCCTAACAGCCCCTAACATGTCTGAACTGCTGATGGTCATGAAGATATCGATTGAATGCTGCACTGATTACTCAGAACATCTAATTCTCCATCTTTCCATCCTACAGCCGCTTGGAGCTGCTCTCCGAAACTGAAATCTGTGTTTAAAAGCTAAAGCTGGTAGATAATGCCTGCAGTAATTCCCGCAGGCGGAACGATGTTCAGGAACAATGAGGTAATAATCCAGTTTTGGATGGTAGGCGCTGCCTGTTAGAGGGGCGCTGTTTGTTTTGTAGCCCCTGGTATCGATTTGACCAGTGAAAATCCTCCTGATTTGTAGAAACAATAGCCTGACGCTCCGTAGCCTCCGATACAGTGAATTATGAATCCATAAACGTTATCATATCATAGACATGCTGAGCAGACTTCGGCGGTACGATGCTTATACGAGATACAGCAGCTGATGATCGGGGCTGGACAGTCCAGTACTGCATCTCAGAAATGGTCCTTTTCTGGATGATAATTTCATCACATGCTTTATGTTCATTACATTTAAAGTGAGATGTTTCTGATTTTCATGAGTCATAAGTCATGATTTATGAGTCAGCAGTAAAGCCAGACACAGTGTGAGATATGTCACTTATTGAAATTACCAACATTTTTGATGTTTATTACAATATTCTAATTTTCTGAGATGCACACGTATGGTTTTAATTTTCCCTGGACAGATCTGACCATGTTCTCATAAAACATTTATTTACACCCAAAATTCTGTGTGTTTATTTTGCTTTATAACGAGTAAACATGAACCGAAATGGCTGCTTTGGCATTTAAACTGGGATTTAATTCAGCTGGAACGAATGAAACGGACGTTTTTCAGTGTCAATGGCACTGTTTACACGGGCTCTTGTAGTTTGTATGTGTATTATCTGTGTAGGTTACTCCGATCCTGAGTTATGAAGCCTAGAATACAGCAGGTAGCTGCCTACAAAGCGTGGGTCTTGGGTTGTAAGAGGACCACAGGATGGGTCAGTATTGGAAACGATGTCATTCCAAATGAATGGTGGTATTCGTAGATGGTATGACGGTGTTCAATCAGTGGATGCCACCCAGACTCTAATGCTTAGGTTAAAGCAGTCTTTTAACAGCACCTGTGCCAGTCAGGCTGGTAAAATAGGGTCTAATTGTGTTGTGTGCAGTGCCCTGAAAAACCCAGAGAGGAGCCTGAACGAAAGAAAGAAAGCAGCGAAAACCAGCGCTGCCATTGTGCTCCGGAGACGCGGCGAGAGCGTTCATCCGCTGACTCATTCAGCCGCTCTCGGTGCGGCATCTCTTCCAAACAAGTGGCCTTAAATAGCGCCGAATTGGGAGCAAAGCGAAGCTTTTCATGGCAAATCTGCAAGCATTCATCACGCCGTGGCCACGCTGGTCAGCTGGGTTAGTGATATGATCACATTCAGCCCCAATAAAGAAAGATTAATGCTGTTTGTTTCCGCGCGTGCGGTCGGCGGAGGCCCGGGGGCGAGATGCCGGACCTCTTTATTTGATTATCGCCCCAATCAATACTCTCTCTCTCTCTCTCTCTCTCTCTCTCTCTCTCTCTCTTTGTCTCTCTCCCACAAACACAAACGCTGGCACACGTTGGCGCAAAAAGCCTTGTAAATAATTCACTGAACCAAATCAAGCCCCTCTTCTCTGAAATCAAGCGCCGCTTGTCAACATAAACTTTCAGCCTCGTTTGCGAACCCCCCCGACTTCTCCTCCGTCTTTTTTTTTTTTTTCGGAAGCCGTGCGGCAGCTGGGAGCAACATAACAGGTTTATTCCTGGCAGGGAAAAGAAGGCATGATTTACTGTGAAGGATGTGGATGGGAAGTCTGAAAGTGCGCTGATGCGCTGACAATTCCGCCCTTTTAAAGTCTTCATAAACCCGGAGGAAGGAGGAATCGGAAAGCACTTAGGTCATACAAATCCCCAAACACACGTTTCTCTCCCGCGCTCGTCTTGCTTCCGTGAAAAAGCCCGTATTGACGCTCGGTGGGCCTCGGTCTCACGGCCTTTTCACTCAGCGCCGCTCTGTTGACGAGAAACGCGGAGGTTCTCAATCAAACACACGCAGCCAGGCGCGCGTTCGGATACACGCGTAAACATTTAGAAACTGCTTTTACGGGCTTTCAGCCCCAACTTCAAGCTTTCAACGATGCTCAAAGACAACAATCAGAAAGTGTGTCAATAATAATGCGTCACAGCAACACTATACACTCATACAACACCAACACCAATTCTAATAAGAGTGGCTGTTATTAACAGTAATAATAATAACAGGCGTCACAATCAGCCCACCGATCATACCACCACCATTAAATACAATATTACTACAACTAACAACGTAACTAATAACAACAGCAGTGAAGTAATAACGATAATGAAACAACACTACTAATAATAACAGTTATTAAATGGTTATTATACAGTTATTATACTGTAAGACTGAAACCGCGGCTAATAACCATCATCAAACAGCTCATAAACATTATCACACAACTATTAATAAAACTACAATTAATACAACAACTAATCCTAATTATAACAATCGTAACAGGCTTATAATACTGATCATATTAAAATTATTAATAATAATGAGGCTAAAAACAATAATAACTCAATGATGAGATTCTTTAGCTGTTAAGGCTAAGAGTCACTAAGACTAATAAGATTAATATGAAAAATAATAATATTCATTTAATAATAATCATAATAATAATCATCATCATCAGCAGAATAACAAGTCAACTTAAAGCTCCAGAATAAAGTTTAAAATAATAACAACGTAAAATAATAACAAGGCTCATGATACTAATAACACTAATAGTATGAGATTAAGACTAATAATGCACTCTTAATATTAATAAAGCAAATACTAATCATAACAAAGATCATAATTATAATATTCTAACTGATTTTAATAATAACACTGATAACACAACTAAAAATACCACTTACAATAAGGA
>CM067520.1:1432429-1547429 GCA_034509495.1 Acestrorhynchus altus | reverse complement strand
CTTTCTAACAGCGGTTGAGACGTGCTCGGTGGGGTTTGATGGAGGAGCTCAGAACTTCTAACTCTTTCCTGTATTGAAAGCTGGTCTCTTGACATTCCTCACATTCTGACACAATTTCATCCCGTATGAATCAAACAGTCACAAAAGTTGCAACTAGTCATAAAACATCAATCAGCAGCCACGGGCTCCTCACCCTGAACATTAGAATAACTGATCCCATCATTCCATCCGTTCATTAGAAGGGGTGTCCACAAAGTTCTGGAATCTTAACCATATTCCTGTCATCGTTACACCCGTCCTGATGCCTCAGGACTGGAGTAGACAAAGGGAAGCTGTACATTCCTTTAAAGCAGTGGAGACGGACACGGGACCACAGCGCGATATGCCAGATGCTGCAACACTGTAAAATATTAAAGGGCATTGATCAGTCAGAGCAGATCTCCTCCGCTGGTACCTCCTGAGGAACCCGAAGCATCCCAGACCCGGAATTCTGCATATATGATACCATCGCTGTGCACATACTCTCTAAGACCGGGTCCCATTTGTGCAGGAGTGGCGCCCACGGGGGAAACGAAACATGTCAGCTTTCTCTCCGTCTGTGTGGAAAACGAACTGCCATTTCCTTCCAGAACGTTCCAGAACTTTCCGGTATTTTAAAGTGTTCCTTACTGCCTGCAATTAGTTTACATCTAACCACGAAAGGAATAATGAACATGAATTAATACTAATATTAATATGAAAGTAGTAAAATCCTTTCCTGAAAATGATTGCTATGCGGTTGCTATGCATTTGCTGCAGTGAAAGTGGTTTCTATGGTGTTGATAAGTGGTTGCTATGATACCCAGGGGTTTGCTACATTGTTGCTAGATGGGTGCCACAGCGTTGATAACTGGTTGTGATGGAATCCCAAATGGTTGCTATGGTGTTGCTAAGGGCTTGTTACACGAGTGCCACAGTGTTGATAAGAGGTTGTTATGGAATCCCAGGTAGTTGCTATGACACCTCGTACGGTTGGATGGTGTTATTAGTGTTGTGGACCCCGTCTCATCCTCTGGAAATAAAACTGGAACCTGCTTTTGACGAGAGGCTGAAGAACCCTGCTGTTATTTGAGTTTTGATGAATGGACAGGTTTTAGAAACTGAGGATCTCTCCGAGGCTGTTGTCTAGATTGGACCCCCCCACCCCCACCTCTCCCATCGCATTCCGAGCTTCCAATCGATGACACTAAAAGCACTAATCTGATTGGTAAAAAGAGCTGATTGGACAAAGCTCCTATCATGCTGATTTAAGCGCCAAATCAATACTCCACCAGGCCAGGGCCTCTTTTCCCTCGCTGACCTCAGTTAACTTTCCCAAGGACGAGTCCGCTGCTGCTCACGATTGACCTCGCCACCAACAAATGAGTGAACACACACACACACACACACACACACACACACACACACACACACGTGCAAACATACGTTTTCTAGCATGGGTAAACACACATTAGCCGGCCTGTTCACGCACACAATACTTCACGCAACATTAGCACAGCAAGGCGGAGGTAATTTAATGACAGGGGAATCAGGCCGCTGTGGGACAGCTGACCGCTCCGCTTCCGGCCTCCGGAACATCATCCGGCATTGTTCAGACTCGTGGGGCCTGTTCATTAGTACGTCCACGGGGAACGGGCTTCACTTTGATTCCTGATTCACAGCACGGCTCAGTTCAGGACTGATTCATTAGGGAAGCGAATCAGAAAATGAGCAGGAATGATTTCGACATCAGAGCTCATATTTCACCACAATTCCATCGGATTCCCTTCCTCAAACGCAGGGATACAGCAGGTTCTCAAACGATACAGACTGAAACGGGAGTATAGGTAATATCGCCACTCTCGAGATGGGTGATGTAGTGTTGCTAAGTGGTTGCTATGGTATTGCTAAGGGGCCTTTCTGATACCCCAGTTGGTTGCTATGGTGGCAAGGTTCCATCACACAAATCCCAGCACTGCGGTTTTCCGGAGGAACAAAGCCAGGGACCGCCGTCCCTGCACTGGCAGAGGAATCAGACGCAAAGCACTGCAACCTTTCCGTCCGCCGGCGAGGAATGAGTTCATTACGTGGCTGCGGCTCAAACAAAACGCAGCCCCTTTAAAATATTTCCTCTTTTCTTGTGTGGAGGAGACGCGGCGCTCAGACCGGGGAGTGATGGCCAATTAGGCCCCTCTTTTTTCCGATGAGCGGTCCGCGGGCCCGTGCAGCAATTAGGCCAGCTGGGAAAGGCCTCTCATTACTGGCTGTGTCCAGATCCATTATAGCCTCCCTCCAAGCTTATGATGCAGCTTTCACATTCCAATGACGCTCATTAGGACCCGGGCCTCAACCAAGCTACCTGCCTAAGCGCGCCTCGATCGCATTCCTCTCGGCCGCTCGTATCCCGTCCCCGCCCGAATGGGACGACCGCCGGCGTTCAGACGGGCCGGGGACGGCGGGGGTAATGTATTCACATGGCTAATGAAAGAAGGGCTCTGATAAATAAAGCCTGATAAGGTCATTATTTAGTATTAGTTAATCCTATTCAGCATAAGCCAGGACCACGGGGCACAGCGAAGGACCTCGTTAGCCCACCCATCTCGGAAAAAAGCCTAACGAGGCTGTCAGTGGACAGACGCGAGCTGGACCTTTGCACAGTCGTAACTGATTGCTAGAAGCTTTTGCCTTTTATTAGTATTGCGAGCGATTCGGATACGAGGGCCCGTATCACGGAACACGATGAGCTTATTTACATATGTCCACTCATTTGACCTAAACTCGCATTAAAGTGTTCCTGGAGTTGGAATTAGGAACGGAAGGCTTTCTACTGGACGGATGGAGCTCCATCATTCCACTGCTCCACAGCTCAGTGCATTAGACATGGTATAAATAGGACCATGAATATTCATCAACTCCAGAGTCCTATTCTATTGGCAGCAATCCTCTCTCTACACACACACACACACACACACACACACTTGTATAATGAATTTTTGCCGTTTCACTCTCAGCCCGACTGCGGATCCCACTTTACAGCCGAAGTCTGCAGGACGTTTGTGCTGAAAGCAGAAAAGGTACAATGCAGAAGTTGCTTTCTCATGCAGTACGACAGACACTCATTGTTTCCTTCCCGAAAGAACAAAAAAATGAAAGCAGAAGGAGGAAGAAATCCACGCTTCAACACGCGCAAGTTAGAATTCCGGAGGTCAAGCTCTTTCGGAAGTGCGCTGTTAGCAAATAGAATCTATTTTTTTACCACCGCTTCTTCTTAAAATGAAACAATCAGCCCTCAGTGCCGTTTCCTCCTCAGTCGAGGCGCAACAAAGGCAGATAATTGCATTTCATCCGGAGCGGAGAAGGAAAAACTTCCACTCCTGAAGTGTTACACAAAAGAAGCGATGATGGGAAGAAAAAAAAAAGACGAGTTTTCAGCATATTTCTGCCCTCCCATTCCCACTCCCGTCCTCGGGAACGCTCCACATCAATCACTGTTTCAAGAAACCGCATCGTTCTGATGCTGCCTGATAAGGTTTTAAGAGAGACAGGGGTCGAGCGAGTGAAGGAGAGAGAGAGAGAGAGAGAGAGAGAGAGAGAGAGAGAGAGAGAGAGAGAGAGAGAGAGTGGGAGATTATCCGTCATCATTTTATCAGTTCCAAGGGAACCTTACACATGTTTCAAGTACGGGGCATCACAAATTAAAAGCCACTTCAGCTTCCAGCGAGAGATGGTGGCTCAGCACAAACGCTATCATGCGCTCTGCCTGCAGGTAAACGCTGTGGAACTTACCGCTTTTCACTCTTCGTTTAATAATAATACACTTTTTTAAAGCGTTTTTTTCTTCAGCAGAGCCACAGATAGAGCTTCTCCTGCGGAAGGAAACTCTAGAACTCCCTGCAGTGAGAGTTTCTATCAGAGTCACAGAAACTGTTCTGACAGCAAACGAATCAAGCAGACAGAGTCTGACGTAAATCAAAAAACAACTCCAGAGCCGAGAGATACGTTCATATTAATGCTGGACCTTTTGGGGTTGATCATCAGCCCCGCCCCCTCTCTCTGATCAGTCAGAGTCTGTATGCAGGTTGAACATCAGCCCCGCCCCCTCTCTCTGATCAGTCAGAGTCTGTATGCAGGTTGGTCATCAGCCCCGCCCCCTTTCTCTGATCAGTCAGAGTCTGTATGCAGGTTGAGCATCAGCCCTGCCCCCTCTCTCTGATCAGTCAGAGTCTGTATGCAGGTTGAGCATCAGCCCCGCCCCCTCTCTCTGATCAGTCAGAGTCTGTGTGCAGGTTGAACATCAGCCCCGCCCCCTCTCTCTGATCAGTCAGAGTCTGTATGCAGGTTAAGCATCAGCCCCGCCCCCTCTCTCTGATCATGTTCATGTGGACAGAGCAGTAAACATGCACTGGAAGCTCTTTTGGTATGAAACTGGGATTTAATTCAGTGGATAAAAGTGACCCATTCTGGCATTTGTGCGTAAACACTGGTAGCTCTGATCATCTCTCACTAATCACTGATGATGCGTCTTAGTGAATGTGTTGGAGTCGTCTCGTCTGCTGGTTTAGAGAGAGACTGGTAACAGAGGGAGCCACTCTCCACCCTCCCTCTCTCTCACAGCCCCGGGGGTGGGCGGGATCAGGTCCAGCTTGCCGTTTATCCAGTTTGGAGTCTCTGTTCGTTTTCCCCTTCACACCACTAGCTCTCTCTCTCTCTCCTCCAAAACCCGGCGCACCCCGGCCACCCAGAGGCAGGTGGCACCAAACGCTCACCATATGGCGCCCGCTGAAAGTGCGGAGATGAGGAATTAGACCTAACTGGGCTGAGATGGAGATCAATGATGGCCACTTATCGCTTCAGGACATGGGGGTGTTTGTTATTTATCTAACAAAGAGTGCCTGCAATTTTTGGGCTCGAACAACAGGATGGAGAAAAGTGGTCTTTCTACTGTCCCCACCCTCCCCGCCTGGCCCTACATCACCCTTTTGTTTGGCCAGAAAAGAAGGAGAGCAAAGTGGAATACTCCACTGGTGATGGAGGGCGGGTGGGGTGCGAGGTGGGCTTCTTCCTGTGAAGTATTCCATTTCTCTGATTAGTAGCTAACTGTAGGAGCTTCAAGCTTTTGAAAGAAGCCTGCTGATGGTCACAATGATGTCTATTTTGAGGGACATGAGAACATCCCCCTCAGCTGATCTTCACTGGAACTACACAGAGAAATGGAGGAGATCTAACGAAACACATCCAACTGAAGAAACAACTTTTACATTTCATTAAAAAATATTTAGAAGTGCAGGATATTTAAAAACTGCCAACATGGTAATGAGACCAGAGTTTGATCTTCATGGAGGTGTTTAAGGAGGAAACCCTTACTGTAAAAAAAACATCAGGATAAGACTAAAGTTCTCCAAAGAACATCTAGACATCTAGAGTCAATGTGCTTTGGACACAGTAACAGAAGACATGTTAGGATCAAACCAAACACAGCATTTGAGCAGAAGAAGCTCATAGCAGCTGTGAACATGGTGGTGGAAGTGTGATGGTTTGGAGCTGCTGTGCTGCAGCAGGGTGTGGAGATCTCTCCATCATAGAAACCACTATGAGATCTTTATTGTATCAGAGGGGGTTTGAGGAGAACATAAGAGCATCTGTACACAGACTGACACTGAAACATCACATCCGTATGGAGGAGCGGGAACGCCGTTCTTCCAGTCGATGTCAGAGACGGTAGACGGTTCTAGAAACATCTCACTGACGTTATTTCAGCCAAAGGAGGAGAAACAGCTGTTAGGACAGAGGGGGTCTGAACTTCATCCGCACGAAAATTGGACTGATGGATTTCCCATAATCTATCCGGGTGTTTGTACACACCAAATGTCCAAATGTTTGTGGACGCCCCTTGGAATGAATGCATGAAAAGCCCTGTTAATGTAGGGTGCTCTGCAGCGGTCAGTGGACTGCGACAGATGGGGGACTGTAGGAATAACAACACAGTGCTGTAGAAATAAATCACAGTGTTGTTTGGTAAAGCTGCACACCGGCAGCAACGACAGCCCACCACACGGAGCGGACCACCAAGCTATTACAGCCATAATTTTAAAACAGGACGCCGTTGTGTTGCGCCGGATCCAAATGCACTTTATTTCTAGCAGAGGCATGTAACTGAACACCATCCATCATGGACACACACACACACACACACACACACACACACACTATCAGGCAAATGCATTACACTTCGGAGCTGGCAGTGGTGTGTTTCAGCCCGTCCGTTCGTGCACTCCCCCGCTAGCTGCTGTTTGTAACCCCGCGCTCTCTGGAGTTACGCTCCCAATAAACCGGCCTGATTTGATTTCCTCCGGCCTCCGTGACTCTGTCTCACACCCGGAAACAGGGTCAAAATCTCCGAGGATTCCATTCGGTTGTGACTCTTGAACGATTCAGTGCATCACAAAATCTCATATTACAGCTCAGTGATAACACACACACACACACACACACACACACACATATATACCTATTATTTGACCAATACTATAAACAAGCCCCTCCCCCAAACTGCCGGTTAATCCAGAACCCACCGGGATGTAAGATGAGGTACGGTATGCAGTGAGGGGACACATGTACAGTTCCATTGCTGTTATATTGTACAGCTCGAGACAGGACAATCACTCTGAGAGTGGCACCATCGGAGCGGGTAAGACAGGGTTAAACTGCTGAATAACTGGAGACGCCACTGACCCAAGAAAGGAATCTACAGTAGATAAATAAAACCAACACGCCAAGGTTTTATGTTCTCGGTGCTCGGAGAAAAAAGCACTTTGAATTACATTCAGACGTCTCGAGAGCTTCAAATGAATAAAACGTGTCCTCAGCAGAACTCTTGGCAAAGCATGTGCCCTAAAAAAACCCACTGTGATGGTGTAACATCTCATTTATTACAGCTTCAGACACCATGTGCCACATTTATTCACACCTAAAACGGCTAGTCAACCAAACGCAGCTAAAATATTACACTTGCTCATTTATTTATTGAGGAAAATGATCCAATAAAGAGCACGCCAAGAGCAAGATGGTCCACCAGCTCACAAAGGAACCCGAGAGAACTTCTAAGCATCTAAAGGCCTTAAGCACAATGGCTGATGTCAATGTTCATGAGTCCACCGTCAACACTGAACACACGGTGAGGGTTGTAAAGAGAAGCTGGTGCTCTCCAGAAAGAGTTGCTGCCCGTCTGCAGTTTGATAAAGATCACATGGACGAGCCAGAAGATCATAATAAAGCTTTATGCTTTAAAGGAGAACCATTATGAAAGGTTCCATCATAAAAACCTTATCTCATCTGTGAAACATGGTGGTGGTAGTATCATGGTCTGGGCCTGTTTTGCTGTATCTGACTCAGGACGGCTTGCCGTCTTGCTAGAGGGGTATGAAGTCCACCAGAAGTGGAACGGTGCTCTCTGGAATGATGGAGCTCCATCCAAAAAGGTGGCGATCATCCAAAATCCTGACCTCACTAACCAATTCTCTTTTCACTGAATGCAATCAAATCCTCAATGTTCACAAATCTCCAGAATCTAGTAGAAGGTCCTCCCTGGACAGTAGAGACAGTTGCTTCAGCAGAAGCAGGAGAAACCTTTTTCTTCAAACAGCCTTAATTTCAGAAGAAACAACGATGGAGCAGGTGTCCCGATACTTTTGTCCATGCGGGATATGGAGTCGGAGAGGAGGGATGTGACGGGTTGAGGGTAGTGTTTGAAAGGCAAACTCTCATAATGTCCTTGTAAATGGATCGTGCCTGTCACAGCAGGTGCACACGTCTGCTGTGCAAATACCTACCACACACACACACACACACACACACACACACACACACACACACACACACATACACACACACACGCACACACACACACACACACTCACACACACACAGGCAAATATGAGAGTGGTCACATCCCTGCATTGGTAAGAAATGAAGAGAAAGGAAAGTCTGAAGCACCGCGTTTGTGAGAGCTTGTGAAAGGACCTCCACACACCAGACCACAATTCCATCGGTGGAGAAACGTAGCAAACAGGCCCTTTAATCGTACTGATGTCAGTTAAAAGCAACACAACTACAGTAGATCATCAAAATAAGATCTAATGAAGAACAAACACACCAGAAAAAGTCCTTTAAGGAGCTCCGCAGCCAGGAGCAGGTAATTACTCCAGACCTCAAAGCCCGGCGTGAGCTCCAGTCCTTTCATCTGGACGTTTGATGGGAGACAGAAAAGTGCAGGAGGTGTGTTGAATTTCCATGACTCTACCACACACACACACACACACACACACACACACACTCACACACACACTCACATGCGCCCTGTGCAGTGTTCTCACCTCGGCTGGTGTGTCCTGATTCGATTGTTCAATCCCGCATGCAGATGTCGCGACCCGCCAGCAACAGAGCGCAGGACGCGGCCTCCCTGGCCTCCCTCGCCGCTCCAATTTACATCCGATTCCGCCGCCTGATTGGCTCCACCTGGCCTGCGCACCCCCCCCGTGCCCCCCGAGCAGTGGCAGATTGGACGCAAGCAAGCGAGACTGGAGATGATGAACATGCTTATGCTCGCTGCTGAAGATGTACGAGAGAGGAAGGACAGATCGCTCTGCACAAACACTCTGAGGGACATTTTGAACTTCAACATCATCACATTTGCAGATCAGTCCAGTGGTTTCAGACCCATAATCTGATTATTATGAATCATCTCCCTGATCGATAAGTGACCGTTCAGTGTATAAACAGATGCAGGTCACGTTTGAAAAAAAGTGGGGACATGCAGTTATTGGGACATACTGTGAAACTACCGCCACCATGTTTGAAGGCTGTACTATAAGGAATTACACCGATATGCAACCTGCTCTTCAAACCCCCCGATGAAGCTCTGGAGAAGTACTGAATCTGCTTGACTTCAGAGACACTTTGCATTCAACCCTGTGTTCCATTTGGCCCCCGACTGCCCCACAAATCCCCCACCCAGGTCGTCGTTTTAAAGACTGTATCAGCACTTACGTCGCTCCCGTCGAGCCCCCGCGAGGCCGCTGTGATACCGTGGGCTCGGTGCTTCAGAGAGCCTCTCCAAACTCCGTAGGAGGCCTCCCACCATGACAAATGGTAAACACAATCAATACGAGTGCGCAGAGCTGCAGGATGAGAAGACTTGATCAAACGACGGGAGAAAGCTCCAGACCAGTCACATCTGCGCGGCTCCAAAGCAAACGCAGCCAGATTGGGGAACGATAATGGAACGCAGTGGAGCCGAAAGGGATCGCGGCGCGTTTTCCCGTCGCAGAGATGTGGATATTACCGGCTGATTTCTGATACGTTTGGTTTTTCCGCTCTCGGAATACATGAACGTGTCTTCGCAGAACAATGTGGGAGAAATAATAGTTTCGGAACAGTTCGCGCGGCCTGACGCGCATGAGAATTAGACGTCTGCGTCGCCGGTTACGGAGATGATTTCTGCAGCGTTCAGATTCATCCATCGATATCACGCAGCTCCAACCCAGAACCCTTACTGTCGGTTCTGAAATCTCATCTTACAATCTTATCAGTTCCCAAAAACGTTCGTATGGGTCCTGAACGGGTTCTGAAAGCTCAGCAGCAGGCCTGAAACATCTCTACACACATTCAGTATTTCAGGACTTCAGTAAGACTCCTAAAACCACACCAGTCCCTCAAACTTTCGCTTCATTAGTGAAACCATCTCAACGCGTCTCCAGTCCTGAAACTTGAAGCATCCCTCCCGACTCCTAACACTTCCTCAACGATTCCCGCCGCCTGATTTGCACGACAATCGGCCGTGTCATCATCCATCTGTTACGGAGAGCAGCTCTGCCGCAGCATCGGATGCGTGTCGCTGCTGTTGGCGCGGTTTCAGTCTGACACTTTTGTCTCTTGTCCACCACACTCCAGCTCTTCTGTACCAGCGTCGCTGTATACGGAGGATTCAATTACGCCACCCTGCTGATGAAGAAAAAAGCCTTTTCGCTCGCCGCGCATTTATCTGCAAAAGTTTAGATCTAATTAGCAACATTGCGCCTCTCTGGTTGCCAAAACCCCAAACACGGAGAAGCAGGATCTGGTGCCAAAAAACTGGGATCCACAGCGAGCGCCTATATCTGCCTCCCGCAGCACAGACCTGTGACTGTCTGCTCGCCGCCGTTACACCACTTCCATTTAGAGGAGACGCAAGAAGCCAAACAGATTGTCTTCCCTCAGTCCTTTATCCAAGTACATTATTTTTGGGAAAACAGACGGCTGCTCGAGAATCGGACAACTGTTCTCTTCTTGGCTTGGCTTCCCGAACAGCGCAGGACGGCCTGCAAGGGAGTGTTTCAGTTGATACAGACTTTCTCATTTAGTGAGAAACTAATCGCAGCTCACAAAGTGTGTGTGTGTGTGTGTGTGTGTGTGTGTGTGCACTGAATATCTGAAGTTTGGAACTGCTACTCTAATTAATCCTGGAATCTCTCAGTCCTAAAGTCAGTCCTCAAACCTCAAATTCAGTCCTGAAACACCAACATCGTTCCTGAAATAAACCTAAAGTCCATCATTTACGAAATCGCAAATATCAGTCCTGAGATTTTCACTCCCAGAACTTCAGTATGAGACGTGAAACCTGATGTGTCGATTTTACCTGGAGATCTTAATATTATTCCTGGTTTTCAAACTTCAGCACTGAAACCTCAGCCCGAACACTTCGTTATCATTCCTGAAATATCCGTATCATCAATGGAGTGAACTTTATGTGGACATGAACCTTCAACTGCAGATGTCCCTCCTAAGAACTGAATTCTGGTCCCGGAATTTCACTATGAGTCCTTACACTTCAGTGTC
Organism: Acestrorhynchus altus; assembly: GCA_034509495.1. Taxonomy (NCBI): domain Eukaryota; kingdom Metazoa; phylum Chordata; class Actinopteri; order Characiformes; family Acestrorhynchidae; genus Acestrorhynchus; species Acestrorhynchus altus. The sequence continues at coordinate 1,536,539 of CM067520.1, read as the reverse complement.
AGTCCCGATACATCAAAATATCATTCCCGATATTCAGTCCTGCCAATATCATTCCTGAAATACCAGTTTCATTAATGTGGAGATACACCTTTAACTGCCTGTAACTGAAAGACGTTTAATTGACATCGTTCTGTTTATTTATTTTGGTCATCATTTCGTCTGAAGGACAGTATGCGTCAGTCATGTGTGTGAAGGATGAGCGTCCTCAGCATTCCTCCCAACTGTTCCCCATTTCCCAAAAACACTCTTCCCTGTCGCATGACTACTCACGCAGTCTTTCAGCCACCGTTGCTACCAGATGGTAATTGAGGTTTCTCCAGTGGGACAGAACTTCAGCTCATTACTGAATATCAACACTGAAATCTCAATAACGGCCCTGAGACGTCCCTACTGTTCATCAGTCCCACTGTCTGTCCTGGAACCCAAATCAGCCATGACGCTGATGAAGTCATGAAGTCCTAAGAGCTCTGACATCATTCCCGAAAACTGAACATCAGCCCGGAAATTTCAGCATGTACTAAAACTGCACTTTCACTTCCCATCACAGCAGAACATCGTAAGAGGCGGATCAACAGCGCATCGATTAAAACACACGGAGCAGCTTTACGTCATTGTTTGCGTCATTATTTTTCAGTAACAGAAGAAAAGCTGACTCTTCTGTGACCTTACTGTTACTGTTACACTGATCACCACAGTCCCTTCAGCATTGGAGATCCATCATCACCGGATTTTGATCAATCAAAGGGGCTCATTAGGAGAAAAGCAAAGCCCGAGCTAAGGTCACTAACCCCCCGAGCGCCGGCTGACGAGCCCTGCGAGGAGCTCCGCCCGGCTCAGCATTTCTTACCTCACTTTTCAAAGGTGAACGATGAGGACAAGTTGGTAAATTAATTAAAGTGCCACGTCAAACTCTGCAGGGGACAGCTCGGGAAATGACTGAGGGTATCAGAATCTGGTTACTATGGTGCTTTTTGCTGCCACTTTTAGAAAAGGTCAACATAATCCTCTTTTTGGTTAATTAAGAACAGCAGCCACACCTTCTGTTTCGGCCCTGACGGACAACATCACGTCGTGTTGGAAGGACGGGAAATGAACCGGGTCATTTTTAAGTAAGAGGAAAGAGGCTTTACTTTCTGATGGTGTCCCAGTACGTACTGGACAAAATACTGGACCAGCATGGGACGCTAACTTCAGTCCTCAAACTTCAATATCTGTCATGAACCTTCAGTTCAACCTAGAATTTCATTTATTATTTATATATACATATAAAATAATCTTCTGTCCCAGTATCAGCACTGATTATTCAGTATCAGTACTGATTATTCAGTATCAGCACTGATTATTCAGTATCAGTACTGATTATTCAGTATCAGTACTGATTATTCAGTATCAGTACTGATTATTCAGTATCAGTACTGATTATTCAGTATCAACACTGATTATTCAGTATCAGTACTGATTATTCAGTATCAGTTCTGATTATTCAGTATCAGTACTGATTATTCAGTATCAGTACTGATTATTCAGTATCAGCACTGATTATTCAGTATCATACTGATTATTCAGTATCAGTACTGGATTATTCAGTATCAGTACCGATTATTCAGTATCAGTACTGATTATTCAGTAACAACACTGGATTATTCAGTATCAGTACTGATTATTCAGTATCAGTTCTGATTATTCAGTATCAGTACTGATTATTCAGTATCAGCACTGATTATTCAGTATCAACACTGATTATTCAGTATCAACATTGATTATTCAGTATCAACACTGATGATTCAGTATCAGCTCTGATTATTCAGTATGTACTGATTATTCAGTATGTATTAAATATGTAGTAATTATTCAGTATGTACTGATTATTCAGTATCGCTCTGATATTCAGTATCAGCTCTGAAATCTCTACAGTCTTGAGCTCTCATCACTACCTAAAACTCAATATCAGCAAATTCAGTATCTCTACCGAAATCTGAATATCACTCTCTTGCGTCAGTCCTGAAAATTCAGCATCAGTATCTGTCCTGAAATTGTAAAATCCACACTGAAATCTATCAGTCCATCAGTGTTGAAAACTGACTCTCAGAACTGAAACAGCTTTGAAAAGTCACAGTTCAGTACTGGCTTTTCAGTTGGGAAAACTTCAGGATCAATGAAATACGATCAGTCCAAAACCCATGAAGTCTGGATGACGTAGGCAGTAAGCTTAGCAGCACGAGTGGCTCAGTGGCTGAAGGTGAAGTGTGGATGGTTTGAATGGTCATTATAGATGTTTCTCCACGCTTAGAGAAGGTCAGTAGAACGCTTTTTTTTCTGCTCCATTACGAAGAGGAACCCGCTCTGTTCTCGGCCGCGTTGTGTTCAGCGAACGATGATTGTATTCCATCCTGCTTTAGGAGCGATAATGTGGTTCAGCTGTTTGATGATATCTTGGCACGATGGGACTAAACGGGCTGCCAAGTCTTTGATGGAAAATATGCAAGACTTCAGAACGGGAATTATATCGCGCAGCAGCTTTCTTTGGTTATTAGTTCTGAAAGATGAGATTTCACTACTACTGACATTTATGAATCTGTAAGAGAGAGCGGGGGGACGGGGACGGGGTGGACGGGGGGACGGGAGATAGATGGAAAATGTGACAGAAAATGTATAATCCTTAAAAATAAATGCTTAAAAGAAAGTCATGCGCCAAACGGTTGAGCTCATTTCACTTCATAAATTTCCTCAGAGGCAGCGACGGAAGCCTAAATATCTAAAACCGATATCATAATGCAAAGACAAGCTGGGAGGGAAATATTAGGTCTGCTGCTCGCATTAAAGATATTCCAAAGTGTTTTATGGTAATAGAAACAGAAGATGAATTCTCACGCTGTTGAGGGACGACAGTAGGACGTACTGCAGTAGAACCTACTCCTCCTGCGAGTGCATGTAAAAGCTGAGTCGGCTGGCGACGCCGCGAACTGTTTCCATCGCTCTTACATGTCCTCGTCGTCCAGAAGTGACATTCTGAATGAACGTTTTAATTACAAAAGCAACACTTCATTCACAGGCAATTATCTGTACTGATTTGTTCATTATTAGCTTTGCGCGACGCATCTAATTAAAGGCAAAGGTTACAATTAGAGGCCGTGGACTTCATTGGATGGAACCAATTACGGAATTGCTGTAGATGACTGTTACAAAGAAAAAGGGAACGACGGCGCTGATTCAATCAAAAGCAGTTGGGCAAACGCTCTGTTCAGAATCACTGCCATTATCGTCATCAACAACAAAGTCCTCAGAAATGAGGAGAAAGAGAGCAGAACACCGTCTCTAAAACAGCTCATCCAGAGCCGGGGGTGTGGTTCTTCAGACAGCGGGGGTCTCCTGAGGAAACAGCCCGGAAAATCAATCAAAGCAGGAGAACTTCAAACTCAATATCAGACCTCACGTCATTCGATCTGTCTTAATGTCTCCAGAGCTGTGAGCGTCCTCAACACCATGGATCTAAACGAATACCACTCCAGAAATATCAGTACAGAGTAGAACCAGTAGAACTGTCCACAAATCACTGTAACATTCCTGACATCTCAGGGTCTGTAATCTCAGCAACAGTCCGGAAATTTCAGTATCAGTCCAGAAATTTCAGTAACAGTCCGGAAATTTCAGCAACAGTCCGAAATTTCAGACAAAGTCCGGAAATTCTCAGTAACAGTCCAGAAATTTTAGTAATAGCCTGTACTTCAGTGTCATTCCAGAAATTTCTGTATCAGTCCAGAAATTTCTGTAAATAGTCCAGAAATTTTATACAGTCCAGAAATTTCTGTGTAACAGTCTGTAAATTTAGTAACAGTCCAGAAATTTCAGTAACAGTCCAGAAATTTTAGTAACAGTCTAAAAATTTCAGTGTCATTCCAGAAATTTCAGTATCAGTCCAGAAATTTCAGTAACAGTCCAGAAATTTTAGTAACAGTCCAGAAATTTCAGTAACAGTCCAGAAATTTCAGTAACAGTCCAGAAATTTCACTAACAGTCCAGAAATTTCAGTAACAGTCCTGAATCCTAAACGTCAGCTCTGTAATCTCAGCCCCAGACGACCTCCTGAAATCTGAGCAGCTCAGTAAAAACACTCACCAGGCAATTATGCAAATAGATATTGGATCATGGGAAACTTGGTACGATATACAAAAGGGGTCAGAGAAACTGGGGAAGGTCAGTGTGTAATGGCATGTGGAGCTTTCTCACCACAAACATTTGTTTCTGCTTAATTTCCTTTATGTATTCTTCTCCCAGTCCTGCCGGTCACCACCATTCCTTCAGGAGACCGCCGAATTAGCCCCGGCTGACCGGGAGACCGCTGGAACTAAATGGAGTTTCCTGGGAAGAATATTCATACAGGAGTCTCAGGGGCTAATTATAGCATTGCTTCTCAAAACTTTGAACTGGTCTCCAGCACTGGGGAGGGTGGGGTCAGGCCCGACAGAGCAGCCCTGCCTACAGATGGGCAGGTGAGGTAGTTTCAGACAGACCAGGGTAAATGTTTACCTGTAGAGAGAAAGTGCCATGGCCCAGTCAACCCAAGTGTACACCAATGTGTGTGTGTGTGTGTGTGTGTGTGTGTGTGTGTGTGTGTGTGTGTGTGTGTAAGTGGGTGTGTGTGGGTGAGGTGGTACTGATTTACGACATTGCATTTTGAGCCTATTGAGCGTAATTACAGAGAGCAAGAGTGTGTACAAGCAGAGCCTGGACTCAGGTAAGCATTTATTCCAGAGTAGGCAGGTGTGTGTGTGTGTGTGTGTGTGTGTGTGTGTGTGTGTGTGTGTGTGTGTGTGAATGCTACACATTAGGGAAGATTTATAGCCTTTCCAGTGGCTCTAAATCATTCCAGGCTCGTTCTCAGCAAATACACTCCGACCAAGAACCAGCTCACGTAATTAAAGAGGAGTGTGAATGTAAATACGGCAATTATAGCCTCCCATCTCCATCCTGGTACCCAGGACCCCCTGCAATACACTGCTTCGCTCAAATCAAGCACTCCAATCAAGGTAGTGCAAGTAGACCCAGTAGTGAGTTTATTGGGTTCACACATTCTCCAAACTGGCTTGCTACCTCAAACTGAGCTTCTGATACCTCAAACTGAGCTCCTGATACCTCAAACTGAGCTGGATACTCTCAAACTGAGTTTGATACCCTCAAACTGAGCTCCGATACCTCAAACGGAGCTTCACACCAAACTGAGCTCCTGATACCCAAACTGAGCTCCTGATACCTCAAACTGACTGGAGCTCCAGATACCTGAACGGAGTCTTGGATGTCTAAACCAACTTCCAACACCAAACCAAACATTACAGCCCAAAAATTACAACCTAAAAATTAGAATCAGCTGCAGCGCATCTGGTACAGATGATCAAACCATCATTAGAGTGGACTTTGGAAGACACGGACCATGGTCAGATCCAAAGAGCTCTCCGAGGCCTTCAGAAAGAAGGTTGTAGATGCAGAGGAGTCTGAGAAGTTCCACTGTCCGGAACATCATTTCCAAGTGGAGAACATTCAGAACAACTGCCCACATGACAAGATCAGTCCTACAAGTTCAGCCCAAGAGCAGAACCACAAGATGAGTAAAGAAGATCCAACAACCCTAATATAGAGTATATATAGAGTGAATATATAATGGAGTGGGTTGTGGAGTGAGGAAGCCTGTATTTGTATGCCATGGCAACGCAACCATCACTTAAACCACTAAGAGCTTGCTGGACTGTGTTGGGAAGCGCACGAAGCCAAGAAACGACGACAAAGCAGAAGATACTGATAAACGGCAGGAAACGGACAGAGCGTCTTTCTTGTCTCATGGCTTTAGGAACATGCGAGGCTGAGTGGCATGAATAAATCAGAACACACGATGAAGATGGAGAGAGATATGATGAAGATGACGGGTTGAAGGTGGAGAAGGTGAGGGGAGGAACGGGGAGGAACGGGACGTTAGATTCATGCTAAACGTGTGCAGACTGACAAGCAAAGGAGTATTCAGGGTCCTGCAGCTGCTCTGCTCAAATCACCCTTATAAATTTTCGATTAATGCCAGAGGTAAGCGGGACTGCTTCCCTCTCTCTCGACCAATAGGAATGCATTCGCGCAGTTCGCACTCCTCGTACCCGGGTGGGCAATGAGACAATATATCACCATGACCTGGTGCTTTTAAGGAGCTTTGCTGGGAGAGATTACGAGACTGGAAAGGTGGTGCACTGTTCTACTCAGCATGACACTGCTCTAATATGACCTTCATAGAGGTCATATTCATCCAACAACCCTCCATATCTGCATGTTCATGTAAATCCATTAGTGACTGGTTACGGTTCTATAGGTCTGTGTGTGTCTTCTCTGTAGGTGACTGTGATCCTGAGTTATGAAGCTCAGAGGATTCAGAGATGAAGATCTCGGGTTCTAAGAGTTAAAGCGTATGACCTGAAAAACCTGATTACTCCGATAAAATCCAGCCTGCTTTATCACAGCTCTCTTTATTGGATTTCTTAATCAGATTCCCAGACCTTTCTAGAAATGGGAGACTGCTGTTTACATCCGTCTGTTTGAGTAATTGATAACTGCAGAAACCGACACGGATGGGATAATGAGCGCTGTAATGCTGGAGTGAGCGAACACTCCTGCACCATAGCACGAGGTGAGCAACACCCAGGCTTACAAACACCATCCAGACAGACAGAGAGAGGAGAGGAGGCAGAGTAGAGAGAGGAGAGAGAGGAGAGAGAGAGGGAGAGAGGCAGGCTAGTCAAACTGCTCTAGATGAAACCACTAACACCTGAGGCTGATTTTAGTGAGTAACTCCAACCCATCAGCTTTATTCTAAGACTAGAGTAACTTGTCAACTATAAGAATCACAGATGAGAGAGAGATAGCAGAGAGAGAGAGAGAGAGGAGAGAGAGAGAGATGAGAGGAGTGAGAGTGAGAGAGAGAGAGAGAGAGAGAGAGAGAGAGAGACCAAGAGAAAGAGAGAAAGGAGAGACAGAGAGGGATAAGGAGAGAGAGAGAGACAGAGAGGATATGGAGAGAGAGAGATACTATGGAGAGAGAGAGAGAGAGAGAGAGAGAGATGAGAGAGAGAGAGAGAGAGAGAGAGAGAGAGAGAGAGAGACAGTACTATACTGAGGACCCGAGTGGTCTGCTAGAATCTGTCAGCCTCCTCGCTTCCTCAGCTGTGTCTCAGCCTCGCTTTGCACCCTGCGCCACATCGACCAGTCGGGGTTTCAAAGAGCCTCCTGCCTTTTCTGCACCCTATAAAAGTCACGCTAAGAATAAACAAAGAAATAACAAAAATAAAAACAGGTAGATAAAACCCATGGCTTCAAACACTGACAACCCTCACTTCTCGCAGTCACTTTCTGTTATCATTACATTTCAAATCTGTAAAATGTAGAAATGCCAGAAATGATAAACCTGTTACAGCGCGAACGCAGGAGTTCGTAACAGTAATCTGCAGCGATTTACGTAATAACGTCGTCGCTTAAACGCACAAATGAAACGAGTTCTTCGTAAACCTTTGGCGAGAGCACACGTGAAGAAAGCAGGGCTGCAGGCAGAAGTACACGAGATCTTCATCTGAACTACATTTCTATTATTATTATCATCAATAACGTGAAATGTCATTTTCAGACAGACGCTTCTAACGCTTTCTCAAACCCTCTGGATAATGAGCAAAGATCTCACAGTGTCTTAAGTGATGGAGAGATTCCCACACCCAAGGCAGCAGGACAACTCCAACCACCATGCTTCACAGCTGCGAGCTTCTTCTGCTCAGACGCTGTGTCGTGGGTTTGTCTTAATCGTGTCTTCTGTTACTGTGTCCAAATAATCACACAACATTGTTTCAACGTGATCAACTTAAAGAGCTGGAGAAAATGCAGAGAGAGAGAGAAATCTGAGTGAGCTAAGGTGACAAAGCACAGCGGTAAATATGGCAGCTGTAGGACAGGAAAAACAGCCCACCAGATTGACAGCCCTTTAATTTCATCCTGGTTTAGTTAGAAGATGCGCTGACAGGCCGGAAAGCAACCGAGCACGACTCAACATGGGCCCATCGTACGCCGCGAGCATCGCAGGTCCGCCTGTTTACCTCGCTATTGCCTCCTTGGGTCCTTGTTATAACACCTGCCGGAGAGTCGGTTCGAGGTGAGACAGAATCTGAGCTGCTCTGAGATACTTTGGAGATGCTTGTTTATGCCTGGTACAAATTCTACTAAAGTACAGACATCGGAGATAATGCGCAGTCTGAATCTGTGTGCATTCACGGAGAATTATGAAATTCCGGAGCCTGCACGATAATCCTTCAACAGGACGCTTTCGCTTCTTCTAAAATAATCGCTCAGAGCGAGAGAGAGAGAGAGAGAGAGAGAGAGAAAGAGGGGAGAAGAAATGCCCTGGAAGAAAAACCGTGGAGCCATATCACAACAACGCTTTAAGTGTACATCAGGGTTCGATCCGGGATGGCTGAAGCAATGGTCTGGAACAGGACCTTTGACTTTTAGATGAAGACCTTTAAAAGGCCTTACAGGTGGCTAAATGTCATTATATTGATGAGTCCAGCCATGGATGAACTCCAGTTTAATCTAAAAGAAAGCAGGGATGGAGGGGGGCTGGATTTTCAACAGATCCCACCGGTTTAGGCCATAAATTTAATCTACAAGCAGCCCGAACCCGTCCAGGCCAGGTTAGGTTGGTCATTTCACTCACTTGCGTGTAATAACGGAAACGCACTGGACACAACAGAGGAAGGGATTTATGGGGTTCCTGGGGCAGCACGTGTTGACCTCTCTGCGCTGCCGAGAGGTCACAGCGCTTCTGAGCAGAACTGCCTAAATCCTCTCTCCTCCAGCGCAGCTGATGGCGACGCTCCCGCCAGTCCACTGCACTTTTGATAATCTCCGTTATCCGAGCGGATACGGTGGCAGACTGCACTATGGAGGTCGCTGCTCCGAAACAACTGTAATCTCGGACACTTCAACACAGCAATAATCAGCATGCCAAGAGCCATCATGTAATCAGGGGATAAAAGTGGTCAGTGAGTGTTAATAACGCCAGTCGGAGGATCACAAGGTGGCCCCAAGGTCACCTGAGTCTCCCCATTAGACAAAGTGCAAGCTGGCCCTTCTTACAGGGAAAAAACACAGATTAAAGTAAATCAAACATGACTGGAGGCCAGATGTGTGTGTGTGTGTGTGTGTGTGTGTGTGTGTGTGTGTGTGTGTGTGTGTGTGTGTGTGTGTGTGTGTGTGGAGTCAATTAAGCTCTTGATTTACTTAATAGGAGCTCCCAGTGCACCTAGAAGTCAACAATCCGTTTACTAAAGCCGTGGTAATCACTTACTGTGTAAAGTGATGCAATTAATTAATTCTGTTTAGTGTTTATATTGTCTGGGTCTGTATTTCTATTTAAATTTAAACTGGAATTTAAATACATTTAAACCTACGACTGATAGAGACAGTCAGCGTTACGCACAACTACGGCCACTGTAATAATTATATAATTATATATATATAATTAACTATAATGAATCGACATAAAAAACATCATAAATAATTCAGCATTACTATGAATAATCTATTAATGATTCAGAATCTACTATAAATGATTCAGAATCTACTATAAATGATACAGAATCTACTATAAATGATTCAGAATCTATTATAAATGATTCAGAATCTACTATAAATGATTCAGAATCTACTATAAATGATTCAGAATCTACTATAAATGATTCAGAGAATCTGTTTCATCAATGATTCAGAATCTACTATAAATGATTCAGAATCTATAACAAATGATCCAGTATGTGCTATAAATGATTCAGAATCTACTTATAAATGATTCAGAATCTACCATCAATGATTCAGAATCTACTATAAATACTAATCTACTATGAATTATTCAGTATCTACTCCGAATTATTCAGAATCTACTATAAATGCATTCAGAATCTACTATAAATATCCAGAATCTACACTAAATAATTCAGAATCTAATATAAATGACTCTACTATGAATCAGTCAGTATGTGCAATAAATCAGTCAGAATTGTCTAAATGGTTTAGTATCTGCTATAAATGATTCAGCATTTACTCTAATGACTGGAGTGTCTGCTATAAGTGAGTCTGTTGGAGGACTCAGGTGGGAGTGAGTCTGTTGGAGGTGATTCATGTGGAGTGAGTCTGGAGGTGATGAGCTGTGAGGGACGACAAACAGTCCTTTAGTGTTTAAAGAGTCAAAAGAAATAATGCCAAAATTGATACAAGGTTCTCAGGAGAGCAGTGATCCTGAAACAGGACCGGGACTAGACTGAGAACCCACAGGAGCAGAATTTCACAGCCTTGAGGACGAAGACACAGAGCCACACTAAACCTCACCGCCTAGACACTAGGCAGACGAAGTCGGGCGCAGACGTGTGCAGATGTAGCACACGCCTGTAGCCACTTAGGCCACGCTGGCGCACAATTAAAAGCAGTCTGAGTCGCTGGTGTTGATTGTTTGTGTGGCGGCGAGAACGTGCAATCCTGGGCGCTGCAGCAGATAAGACATCAATCTCTCAGTGGACGCGCAAATGTTCTGATTAGCAGAATCATTTCCTCAGGATTGTTTTATCTCTCCTCTCCATGCCTCTCGCTGCAGATAACCGCCTGCCCCACACACTCTCTTCCTCCCTTACACACTCGCACACACTCACACACTCCCTGTGCACGTCTTCAGATGGCACCACAACTCTGCAAATGATGTCACATGGCTTAACGGAACATAAGTCGATCAAAGGCAAGGCTCCTGACAAGCCTCGCTAGCGGAGAGAAAGAGGCCTGGACACAGGGTAAGAGATTGGCTTTCCCGATGGCATTCCGAATGGTCCGAATTGAATACAGATGAGCGCCGCTCCGTGGCGTGGTCATCTCTGGATTTAATCAGCTATTTCATTACGAATGCACATAATAAACACGCCTCTCTGCCGGACGGCCCACGTCTTCATAAAAGCACTTCGGCGGAGGGGACCTCACACACACACACACACACACACACACTCACACACTCTCTCACTCTCTCACACGCTACTGGGCAGGCTTTGTGTCGACACTATCACAGATTTTCAACACGGCAGGCAAACAAAGTGACAAAGCAGAGTTTTAAAAGCCACAAGATAAAGGACTAATTTGTTACAATTTTACCCCAGGGATGCTTATCGCTGAATTCAAACAAGGTTCAACGAGGAACAAACAACACACACACACACACACACACACACACACACACACACACACACACACACACACACACACACACACACACAGATAAACTAAACTGTGGATGTTAAAGAGATATGAGAGTACAGATGCGAAGCAGAGCAGCTGGAGTAAAAGGGACACAGCCTTTGCACTAAGATCTTCCGTCTCCCTCAGTTTTGGACACAATAACACAGAGCCTGTTTTATTTAAAGCTCAGACATTAGTTCGGTTTGCTCTTGATTGTTGAAGTCCGTTGGAAATTGATGGGTCATTCGTAATGATTAGATTGTCAATGATATTTATAATAATAAGTTCTTCAAATACTTGACATTGGTCCAAATAAAAAAGAAAGACAACCAGAATGTACTTTATTATTTATGCATGTATCACTATTATTCCTTCTCAGACTTTTTATTCTGAAATTTGAACACTGTGTGAGCCTCTGCCTTGTCCTCTTATAACCCAATAGCTTGTTGGAGATGTCAATAGCCTCAGCTTCCTCTCTCTGACTGGGTCAGAGTCTGTATGCAGGTTGAGTATAAGCCCCCGCCTCTCTCACTGGTCTGTATGCAGGTTGATCATCAGCCCCGCCCCCTCTCTCTGATCAGTCAGTCTGTATGCAGGTTGAGCATCAGCCCCGCCCCCTCTCTCTGATCAGTCAGAGTCTGTATGCAGGTTGAGCATCAGCCCCGCCCCCTCTCTCTGATCAGTCACAGTCTGTATGCAGGTTGAATATAAGCCCCACCCCCTCTCTTTGATCAGTCAGAGTCAGTATGCAGGTTGAGTATAAGCCCCACCCCCTCTCTTTGATCAGTCAGAGTCAGTATGCAGGTTGAGTATAAGCCCCGCCCCCTCTCTCTGATCAGTCAGAGTCAGTATGCAGGTTGAGTATAAGCCCCGCCCCCTCTCTCTGATATTTCAACCATGATGAGACCAGATCTGTAGTTTGTTATGATGTGTATCATGGCTGTAGGTTACTCTGATCCTGAGATATGAAGCCAAGAAAACCGCAGTAACCGCCCGTAGAGAGCAGCGCTCGGGTTCTAAGAGTTAAACTCACAAGCTGGAGTCACGATGTAGTGAGCTGTGCTGTTTTTTACGCGGTATTTATCTTGTATTGGGTGCATTTGAGTTCACGCGGAGTCGTGTTTACCTTTGGGGGTTTCGTCCAGGGTGCTTTAACCGACAGCAAAGAATGTTTCACTCAAATTATCACCAGCCCCTGTCGGAATTTTATACAGCCCTTCCATTCATTCTACCCCAGCGCCGGCCCTGATCCGGAGGCCCCTGGAAAAGCATGAGTAATGGGGCCGATACCTGGCGGCCCGGTCACGCATCCTCTCGCCATTTACCTTCACAGCCGGGGGAATAAATCAGCGCAATAAAGCAATAAAAACAGAAATTCGCAAGTTGCTCTTATCTGACCACCCCCACCACCACCACCACCACCACCTCCACCACCACCAAAAAAGGACAGCATCAGAAGTGAATATTCTCCATAGGGGCTCGGTGATAAGAAAAGCCCAACAGAAGGAACTCGGCTGGAAATAAATAAACACACATATCATAAATCAGCTGAGACATAATCAAAACAAACCCTGGCTATTGTCTTTTTTTCCTTTCTCCCGCACATCTAACAGCGGTTATCGAGTACAGTGCCAGCGCTGCTTTAAAGGAAATACAAAAAGCACTTGAGAAAAATCACATTTTTCATATTCTCCTCGATTGTCTGCCAGTGATACGATGAAAGCCAGGCGTTTCGCGCTGCTACGCGGCTTCCAACGGTAGGGAAGCAGCTCTGAAACGGAGCAGCCAATCGGGTCCTCCTGCGCGATGCCGTTTGACAATCCTGGGGAACGAGTCAATGTTCCCCATCTTGGAAAGCATGTCGCTCCATCACGTTTCCCTCTTACCGTCCCCCAGCCCCCCACACACACAGGCGGAGGTCCTACCTTGCGGTGGAGTTACAGTACAGCAGATTTAAAGTGAGATCATCAGGACGTGTTAATATCCGAGTCAAAACTGCACTGTAAGCATATTACGGCTTTTATCGGCTCCTTCCTGCTCTGGATTCACAGCCTGGTTCAGCGGAGTGTTCGTAACGCTCCATCACACACATTTATGTCCCACATTACAATGATTTCTGGGGACAAAACTGGCGAGACACTGGCGATAACTTTCCCCAGGATTAAACTGCATCAAACCAAGAATCCATGCACAGTCAAATCTGAAAATGCTGTTCTCAGGTCCATTTCTCCTTACGATGCTGGTATAAATGACCACTACATACCGTGAGCTGTGCTGACCATAGACATATCTACCCACAATCCACATTCACACAAAATTAATCGTCAGCCCCGCCCCCTCTCTCTGATCCGTCAGAGTCTGTATGCAGGTTGATCATCAGCCCCGCCCCCTCTCTCTGATCAGTCAGTCTGTATGCAGGTTGAGCATCAGCCCCGCCCCCTCTCTCTGATCAGTCAGAGTCTGTATGCAGGTTGAGCATCAGCCCCGCCCCCTCTCTCTGATCAGTCAGAGTCTGTATGCAGGTTGATCATCAGCCCCGCCCCCTCTCTCTGATCAGTCAGAGTCTGTATGCAGGTTGAGCATCAGCCCCGATCACATAACGAGACCATGAAACATAGAAAATGGCATATAACAGCCCGCAGATCTCGGCTTCTGAACGTTAACAACTTGCTTACATTTATGAACGTGTTTCGTGGCTGGAAAACGAAAAATGAATGTTATGTAAATTCACAAATATGAGCACGACTGTCACATTTTAGAGTCATTTTAAACCTAAAATCAGTGTTCCACTGAACTAATTAATGAACGTAATTAATATTCACACACTGCACTCAGTATTTAAATACTGTCACCTTGAATGTTAACGGAGTAGCTGAGTAGAGTTGAACATCCCTAAGTGCCGTGATTCATCTGGAACAGGTCGGGCCTCTGCTTTACACGTTCCTTTGCATTCTAATACTGGAGCTAATGAGAAGACATGGAAGCCAGTGAATCAGAAGTACCTATGAAACGCTCTCTGTTCCTCTGCTCTTCCAAAAATAGCTGCAGGTATCGCTATCTGTATGAAATTACTGTTGACATGTCGCACATTTCTGGGAGCCGAGCGCAGGCCATGAAGGTTTCTAAAGCTGTTAAAAGATCCATGTCCTACATAACCGCCAGCTTAAGAGCCTTCATACGTATGACAGTGCTGGTGCTTGAAATATCGCCTCGCTCGCTTGAATAGGCCCTGATATAGCGAATTAAATACACGGGTAAATAAAAAAATAAACGGATAAATAAATGTCCCCGCGTGAAGAGATAAGCAGGTTTGGGAGCCTTTCAGAAAGCATGGATAACATTGGAGATCGCAAATCTCCTGATGGTTCACAGACGGAAAAAACATCCTAAAATATCCTATGAAGACACACATCTGAAGCGACACGGCTGCTGAGCTGCAATACGGATTACATCCTCTGCAGAGAGCCCCTCATCTAGTTCTGGACCAGACGTGTCGTGCTGAGTCTGGGATCTAACGGGCCTCAAAAATAAATTCTTGGCCCCCTTCACATAGAAAATAAGCCACAAGTAAATACATGTGTATTAATCTATTAATAACCATAAGATATTGCAACGTCGGGAGTCTAATATAAATATGAGCTTCTTCCCAAACCCCAGGCACTGAATCTGGCTTCAGTTTATCAATATTATTAGTATCATATAGAACAAAAATGATCCAGTCCAGTCAAACGTGTCACTTAGGTACAGAAAAGCATTAAACTGGGCATCTTAAGTGGCGCAACTGTCTAAGTGCTGGCTTTATTTTACGTAAGGATGTCCATTTGCACCCAAACTGATCCAGGTCTTCTAATGCTGAACATCAGCCAATAGAATTCTGGATCTGCTACTTAATACCAAAGTAAAATCACATGATTTTTATTATATATTGCATAATAAGACATTCTGGACTCCTTCGTCCTCCTCCTCCAATCATTTTACTCATTGGTTTGATCTTATGCAGTCCTTCTTAATATAATATCTATAGTGAAATGACTGTTATCAAATATTACAGTCATAAATGTCTGCGTATGTGACAAATAAAGACGATCAGATTGAAGTCATATGACTCAAGACTTTAAAACAAGCTGCTTTTTCAGAAACGTCCCAGCAACCACTTTCTGACCGAGCAGAAACGCAGTATTTAACACCGTACGTTGTGAAAATGTCAAGCGCTGTGATGCTTCGCCTTATTCGCCCACTTTTCAGAAGGATGGTGGCTGAACCGGAGAAAGGCGACAGGAGAGAGACAGCGCGAGATTGAAGGAGAAAAGGGGCAGCGGTGATAACGTATCATTTATCAGCAGCTACAGCCTGGTCTGTGGTGAAGTACGAAAACACCACCGTAATGAAAAGCCTATTGATTGTGGTCTCTTCCGCTTAAACAAACCTGCTCGCACTTCGTACGAATTCTGTCGCCTCACCTGCGGAGTCGGACAAGCCGAACAGGGTGCGGAGCGGGACATCTGCACCGGGTCCAAATACTCCTGATCCCGGAGGACTGTGGTGCTGAAAGGATTTGCACTTAAGACCTGCTTTTCCTTCACAGGCAGGCAGTTAGACAGTTGCGCCACTTCAGACCAAAGAAGAAAAGTACATTTCTGCGTCCCTCATCACATGACTTTCCCAGCGCGGGAAGCTTTCGAACTTACTTGATGAACAGCAGTTAGATCGTAGGGCCACTCAACATATGCTATGACGTGTGTCAGTTTCTAGGAGGTTGCTATGGAGCTGCAATAGTGTTGCTATAGTGTAGATATTGGTTGCTAAGGGGTTATGACAACCAGTTAGTTGCTTAGGCGTTGTTAGGCGATTACTATACAAATGGGACTAAGGTGTTGCTGGGTGGTTGCTAAGGTGTTGCTATGTTAGATGCTGGCTTGCAAGTTTGGAGAACTTTGGACTAAACCTGAGTAACTTTATCATAAGTTGGTTTACAGTATTTACACTATACGGACAAAAGTATTGGGACGCCTCCGCCTTAATTGTTTCTTCGGAACCTTTAACCTGCTTTTGACGGAGTAACTGCCCCTATTGTCCAGGAAAGGCATGCTGGAACATTACTTTGACGGTCTGACTGCATTCAGCTACTAGAGCGTTAGTGACGTTAGGATGTTGACCTCATCCCAGTGTTGGATGGAGCTCCTTCAATCCAGAGAACACAGTTCCACTGCTCCGCAGCTTAGTGCTGGGGGCCTTTATACGCCTCTAGTCCACACATGGCATTAGGATAAGATGGAGCCAATACATTCATGTTTGTTTATCTGCTCCAGAACGTCCTGTTCTATTGGCAGTACTTCTCTTCTGGACCTACACGAACTGGTGTCCACAAACATTTGGACATGTAATGTATGTTCAGTGGGGTTGAGGGGCAGAGCTTACAGCAGGAAATGGGCCTGCAGTGAAATGCACTCGAGTTGCACGCCAGCATCTCTTACTGAAGTGAATATGTATTGACCCCAACTGTCAAACTGACCCCCGACTCCATAACACCCCGTCCAGAGCCTATAATTACAAACTCCTGAACACCGAGAGAGACGGACAGGAGACACGACTGGTGAGGCTGGTGTTCATTTCAGCTGGAGAAATTGAGGGGGCAGGAGAGAGAGAGAGAGAGACGGAGTGGGTGATATATACAGTATATATATACACTGAGAGAGAGAGAGAGAGAGAGAGAGAGAGAGAGAGGCCATTAGGCAACCACATGCACATGGAGCGAGGCACGACACACAGACTTCCGACACCCATCTCACCGGGCGGCGTCCTCGCTGCATTTCTAAATTAAAGATCGCAAGATATCAGCGAGGGGGGAAACCCAGAGTCAGGCGTGTGGGTGCTTTATCGGACGATCTGCAGCGCCTCCGGGGGTCAAGGGGTCCCCGCAATCCTGTTCCTGTTATTACGCGTCCGTCCCGTTTCATCAGTGCATGTTTCAGTGCAGGAAGGTAAACACTCATTTTCGTGCGAATCCTCCGCTTCACTTTTTATCAGGCCGCCTGAACGAGGCCGGGCTTTTATAAACACAGATATGGACTATCAGCGGTGCCGACGCCGCCAAAGAGCACGAAACACAGACCAAAACAACGCAAATACAGACAACCCTGTAAACGGCCCTGTACTGGACAGAGGAAACAAGGTTCAGTTTATGGACGCTGGCTGTGGGTCATAAAACGACTGAGGAAGAACGATTACCGTATAACTTCTGGCTGCATACATAAAAGGCCGTCTGCTCACGTCCAGCTAGGAATCACAACAGAACGGAACGAACGCTGTAGTGAAGGAGGATGAAGGTGATCAGGATCAATAACTGATGATAACTGTAGTCTGATCTGATCAATATTTATTGATCTACTCATACAGAAGTGGTGTCTCTCAGGGCGGCGTCGGGTTTAACGCAACACGCCAGACGTCTCTGCATGGAGGTGTAGAGGTTCCTAATGGTGTCCTGTGATCATCTATAATTAAGTCATTAATTATAATCTATTTTTAATATAAAATTAAAGTCAAATCAGTGTCAAATCCCGCAACGTCTCTCAGCCGCCTCAGTCCACATACTTCTCACACTTCCCCTCCGCAGACCTGCATGTGTACAGCTGTCCACGTGGGGGCGCTCAAAGCCTGATTTCACCAATTCTCCCGCTGCTCAGTCCGATCATCCGCTCGGAACAGGCTGTGTCCTTCACAGGCTGTGTCCCTCACAGGCTGTTCCGTGAGAACAGTATCTTTGACCGGTGCTCAAAAAACACAGCAGCGTCTGTTTCCTGGACAGAGAAGACAATGAGACTTGGAGCGGCTGACCAGACACGCGGTCGTTCTCATGCAGTATGTTCACATAAATAACAAACGGCAGCCTGAGAAAAACACGACTCACAAACGAAGAGGACAAGAGGAGGACATATGCGGGCCGAGCTGCAGAAGCCAGCGGACGAGCGAGGGAGCGTGTTTCCAAAAAAACAAAGAAACACATGTTGAAGAAAGTGGCCGTTAAAGGCAGTCAGGCAGCAAACAGAGGATTAACGTGTTTCTGCGGGGAACCGGGCCACGGATCCAGACTCCAATAACACCGTAAACTGGCCACTAATAAGACGTCGCAGTTATGGGGACACAAAGCAGCAGGGACTGGATCAGCTCCCGAGGAGCGGACATCAATGAAGTCAAGAGTGCAAACCAAATGTCCACTGACAGATATAAAGGTATTGTGTCCAAATCCAAAGTCAAGCACGAATTTCCCTCGATTCGGATTATTGAACGAATATTTGGACGCCAACACGTTTCTTTGGTACAAGCTGCTTGAGTTCCTCGGCTCAATCAGCGTTTGAGTTCTCCTGTGAGGAGAATATTGGATTTGATTCATTTTCGATGAAATGTCCAGCCCTAGAACGTCATAGAACACAGAAAATCCAAAGAACCAGAACAGAACTGGAAAACACTGACCCATGGACTGGACTGGACACCCCAGGGTTTTAGGTAGTGCCAATTCCCCAACCTCATTATCCATCATTCTCCCCCATGACGTGCGGCGTTCCCAACACTCGGAGGAAGAGCGCATGCTTCCTTTGGCACATATGACGTCAAACTGCCTCCATCTGCGTCCTCACCAGACAGGACATTTGAATCATACGGAAGAATGGAGGTAATAACGAAACGGGACATCCCCTAATAGCTGAAATATGTCAGTGAGATGTTTCTAGAACTGTCTACCGTCTCTGACATCCAGAGACTCTGGTCTCTGGAAGAACGACGTTCCCACTCCTCCATGCGGAATTCTTTCAGCTCTGTGATGTTTCAGCGTCAGTCTTTGTACAGACGCTCTTCCGTTCTCCTCAAACCCCCTCTGATACGATAAAGATCTCATAGTGATTTCTATGATGGAGAGACCTCCACACCCTGCTGCAGCAGAGCAGCTCCAAACCATCACACTTCCACCACCATGCTCTGGGAATATGCTAAAAAGGTGAACAAACAGCCACTCCAGGGACCTTAAAGTGCTTGTCGTTGCAGAACAATCCATAAACAATATATAATGGGCTGACAGCCAAATCTTATTGCTGTTGTTGTTGAAAGGATCTCTGTAAATACGTCTTTTTATGATGCCAGCAGCTCTTCGGGGTTCTAGAAATACTGAGAATCTACAAATATCCTCCAGATAGAGTCCGGAAAGCTTCTCGGAATATTGTTTTTTACCTAATCCGTTGTTCGTACCTATTCTTCAGTCACTTATTAATAATGCAGACAGAAATATCTGCATGCATGGCAAGTTGACGAGCAGTAGGGACCTCTTTGCACTTTGAGCTAAATGTTATTCACCACAGTGTCCCTCAGGACCCATCGGGAGGAAGGTCACAATGATCTGAAGATGTGTGGAGGTAGTTCAGGATCAGTGGAAGAAGCCCTGATCGTGTGAGAATGCAGAGCTGGACTAGGTTAATAAGACGTGCGCAAGAACATGGGAGATGTTGCAAAAAGATGGCCTCCTGAGGACCAACATCCTTCCAGTACTGCACCAACATGCCACTGCAGAAGCACGCGTGACATCTGCGGTGACCCCCAATGGGATTTCTAGCACACACTGTCCCAGAAGACATAAGCTGTCATGTGTAGACAGCTCCAGTGGTCCTCAAGCCAAACTGCCAATTGTCCTGAGGAGCTGCAGGTCTGACATCATTGCTGAGAAGCTACCGTTCTCCAGCTTTCAGAGGCAACAGACAGCAAGTGGGTGAAATATCGAGTCAGAAGATGCTGAATATCCTTCTTGGTTATTCAAACATGTCGCAAATCAGCCTTTTACTCCACACAGCACAGAACAGGATGTTTCCTCAGAAGCACTCAGCTTTCAATCACGCTGTTTTTCAGGCCGACCGGAGAAAAGCAGGAGGTTCAGAAAACGGAGATGGACTTTATCGCTTCACCCTCAGTTCCTGTCTGTCTTGGAAATAACAAAACGCCGCGACGTTCCAGCGTAAACACTCAGAGAGCAGATCTCCGAGGACAGGAAACAGCAGTCAGACTAAAGGTGTGGGGTGTAATCACAACGTTATTACTCTGTAATACTGTAGTTTTGTTGGTTCTATAGATACTATAGTACTGAACTAATAGTTTACGTGTAAAGTTGGCGTCAGACAGTGGCTCGGTTTGTGTGAAATTTACAGATTATATACAAGGTTTGTGCACATTTACTCTGTAAACAGACTTTATGACGGTGTTTTTGTACAATGAGAGTTTTCCAGTTCTGATAAAAACACATACAACCTTCACACGCCTCCAAAGACGTCCCACCGCCAATGAATTTTCCAGGCTGAATGTGAATTTTTGTACCTGTCTTTTACTAATAACCTCTTAATAACGTTTCACCGACGACGTTATATAAACGCTGTTGTTGCTGGAACTGTAAAAAATCAGCGTCTAATTCGGTGTGTAAGTCAGTGAAGTTGTTCTGTAACTGTAGGAATAAAAAAACCGAAAGAACTGATTTGTTTGTTGTTTTTAGTTTAAATATTCCGTCTTTAGAGCAATAGTTCACTGGGCAACAATAAGACGTCTCAGTTACGGGGACACAAAGCAGCAGGGACAGTTTGCTGTTACGTTGAAAACGGCTTTACATTTGGGTTTCAATCCAATTTTCCCTGTTTTTCCCATTTTCACATGGGATTTTCTGTGCTCTGTGAAGTCCAGTATTAATATACTGACCACACTGCACATTTCTGCTTTCAAGCCCGTACGTCTCCAGCATTTGTGAGGTCAGTCTGACGGTATCAGTGTATTTGAAAGCAGGTACGACACAGTTATAAGGACTGGTTATCGTTCACACTGTGATTCGGGTCACTGGGAATTCTCACCTGCTCCTCGCTTTATTACCCTACGGCTTAAAATAGACGGTCAAATCAGATTATATTCATGTGTACGATCCCCGTTTGATCTCCTCCCTGACGACCTGGTGTTCATCCAGATGCTTTCAAGCCCAGTTTGTATCTAATGCAGGTATTTTTCCATAAAGCCTGTCGAGAAAATCCAGATTCAGTAAGAATTTCAATATTCCTAAATTACAGAGATCCGATTTAGACTTCGATTGTACCTGTTATGACAGAGTCTCTTGGACCAATTGTGGCACACACACACACACACACACACACACACACACACACACACACACACACACACACACACACACACACACACACACAGAGCAGACAGTTTAACAGCCTATTACTACTCATTATCTCGGAGGTACATAAGGTTGAATACGCAAAAACACTAATATGTTGGAAGAGCAGCAACACAGCTCCTGCAATGAGCACTTCTCAGAGCCCAATTAGCACCGAGTCTGTCAGCGACTGAAATCTTCATAAGAACATCAGTGGTGGCTTTACTTACATCCAGCAGGACTGAATTTCAGCTTAACTGAACCAAAACGTTCCAACACCCCCATTATTACTACTTAAAAGACCTAAAAGTATTTCACTTCAACCTCAGACATCAGTGTGGTTTGCTCTTGATTGTGGACTGAGTGGGATCACCATGATCAGATCCACAGAGCTCTCTGAGGCCTTCAGAAAGAAGGTTGTAGATGCAGATGTGTCTGAGAAGAGAGTTAAAAAGAGCTCAGAACAATAGAAAGCAGCCGTTCCACTGTCCGGAGCATCATTTACAAGTGAACCTTTAGAACAACTGCCCACATGACCAGATCAGAACATCCTACAATTTCAGCCCAAGAGCAGAACCACACGATGAGTAAAGAAGATCCATCAATCCTAAAATGTTCATTTTTTTGACAGCTGATGTCAAAGTGCAGCTTCTACCATCAGAAAGAGACCAAACCAGTCTGATCATGGGAGGTGTTTAAGGAGGAAACTCTTACTGTCATAACCATCAGGACAAGACTGAAGTTCTCCAGAGAACATTGAGACAAAGAGCAGGACTTCTGGAACTTCTGAATCCAAAGCTGAATTATTTGGACACAGTAACAGAAGACATGTTTGGATCAAACCAAACACAGCATTCGAGCAGAAGAAGCTCATAGCAGCTGTGAACATGGTGGTGGAAGTGTGATGGTTTGGAGCTGCTCTGCTGCAGCAGGGTGTGGAGATCTCTCCATCATAGAAACCACTATGAGATCTTTATTGTATCAGAGGGGGTTTGAGGAGAAAGGAAGAACGTCTGTACAAAGACTGACGCTGAAACATCACAGAGCTGAAAGAATTCCGCATGGAGGAGCAGGAACGTCGTTCTTCCAGTCGATGTCAGAGACGGTAGACGGTTCTAGAATCATCTCACTGACGTTATTTCAGACAAAGGAGGAGAAACAGATATTAGGACAGAGGGGTCTGAACTTTATCCTCATAAGAAAATGAGATTTCTATCAAACGTCTTCATGTTGTGTCCTAATTTTACACCGTTATCTTCTTAAATCTGGAAAAACAGGATGTTTGATTTAATTTGGGGGTTTTGGAGGGAAGGAGCTCGTTTTAATGAATTACACCTGAAATCAGCGAACATTCTTAGACACCTTTATTTGTCTAAGATCCAAGCGCAGCCGCACGCCTTTAAAAAAGCGGTTCAAAAGATGCTCAAACAGATGAAATTCCCCGTCTGGCTGCTCCGATTCCTGCGCGTTTGAGTAATGAAGCTTTTGGAGTATTTTGCTAACAGGAATGGGCGGATTATCCTCAAAGCCTCGAATCCCTCAGTTCCCTCTCTTTGCCTCTCTCGCTGCTTCCTCTGAGGCACGGCTCCACATCTGAGGCCACACCTTTTCCTCTCCGAGCACAAACAAAAGGAGCGCCCTCTTTCCCAGCCCGCGCTGATTTGGGAATGCCATTAAGGGTGCAGTAGACAGTGATGGGGAGTGACAGCCAGTGACTCCTCTGGTCAAGAGAGCGGCCTGGAGCCATACGTGTGTCACCATACGTCCCTCATGTCAGTGCCTCTACCTCGGCCTCCCGGGACTCACCTTTGTTCCACATCCTCGAAAGCAGGACAGCTAATTGTGAGAGGCGGAAGCGTGGACTGGGTTGGGAATGGCCGCCTGACTAGTGCTGTCGCGAATGTCTCGCTCTCTCTCTGCGGCACGCAGACCGTGGTTGGCTGGACAGCCATGCTTCACTTGTCAAACACAGTGAAATTACAGAGAATTGAACTCACCTCGTTCTATCCACGGGAAATGACATTTTTGTTTTTGTGCGTTCACAGTTCACGGCTATTGTCGGAAAAATGAAGGCTAAGTGAAAACCACACTGACATTCCAGCACGGAAGGCTGCCTAATATGATAAGACAGGGACTACAAGGCCTGGGAAGGGCCGATAGCAAAAATTCAGCATAAATGAAACACCTCAGGGTTGATTACTGCAAATAACACCTCCAAGCACAACAGCAGCGGACAGGAACAGCAAATAATGCAGCGACTGAAACAGTCGCATCTTTGTATGTCGGAAAACACAAATCCGAATGGACAAAAGCTGCATGTCCTCTGTCTACTGTGTCCATTAGTTTAACCCCAAGAAACCCACAGTCCTCCTTAGGGAAAGCAAAAAATAATGGCATTTCTATTTCCAGTACTGTGCAGAATTTTAAGACGTCTGGAGACGGTTACCGGACTGTGTTTCTGATACAGTTTCAGTAACTACACTGTTACTGATCTTTAATACCGGTTACCGGACTGTGTTTCTGATACAGTTTCAGTAACTACACTGTTACTGATCTCGTGTTTCTGATACAGTTTCAGTAACTACACCGTTACTGGATCTTCAATATCGCTGAATGACTGTGTTTCTGATACAGTTTCAGCAACTACACCGCTGATCTTTAATACCGCTACTGACTGTGTTTCTGATACAGTTTCAGTAACTACACTGTTACTGATCTTTAATACCGCCACCGGACGTTTCTGATACAGTTTCAGTAACTACACTGCTGATCTTTAATACCGGCTACCGGACTGTGTTTCTGATACAGTTTTCAGAATTTTCACTGGCATTGTATTTTAAATGACACAAATCTGCTACATAAAGACAAAACAAAGCAATTTATCTTGAATTCTAAGGGTTAATTTGAAAACTCACATAGTGGTTACAGTTCTACTGCTGTGACTTGAGTGTATTAGCATGAAAATGTCTCAAGGCTAAATGAATGAGTCCCACTTAACTGCAGTTATAATGAATCTGCATGTATCTGTGAAAGGCATATGTGAATGTATGTGAAAGGCAGAGCAGAGACACGAAAGAGAAGACGACAAAGTAACACTTCACCCCACACCTCTCTCTGTCTCACACTCTGTCTCTGTCTCTCTCTCCATCTCTCTCTCTCTCTCTCTCTGCCTCTCAGACATTTCGGAGGCTGCCGTCTGTAATGCGGGAGGACGACTAATGTATGCCGCTGATTAGTGTAATAGAAACTGAAAGGTAAGACATGCACGTTAAAAGAACACTGGAGCATATACAGACTACACAGAAGGGCTACGGGGGGATCTGAAGCCATTTACGGAATGAAGAAGGTAGATCTGCTTTTGTGTGTGTGTGTGTGTGTGTGTGTGTGTCTCTTGTATCCTTTGAACCCAGAATTATTGGGAGAAACCCTTTTTTCCCTTTTCTGGCAGCACTGTGTTTGGACTTCTGGGCCTTCAAAGGGGATGTTTGAGGTTTAGAGAGAAAGAGAATGAAATGAAGTATGCATGCTCTCTCTGTTCGGCCGCTGCCAGCTGGTCCTCATCTGCTAATAGAAAAATTTAGAGTCTGAAACTGCTCTCGACCATTGTGAGTCATGTTTGCAGGTTTGAGACTGACCCAAAATTCTCAGCCTTCGAGTGGCTCGCAGGTTGGAATTCCTGGTCATGCCATCAGAAGCCAGAGTCTCAGAGAGAACCAGCCACCCACTCTCTCTGGGTGGGTAGGTAGGGTAGGTGGCACTCTCTCGGCCTCTGGCTGCCAATGGAAGAGACGGGTGACTCTTTCTGGGTGGGTAGATGCAGCACTCTCAGGCTCCAGCTGCCAACGGAAGGGACGGATGAGTCTGGGTAGGTAGATGACACTCTCGCAGAGTCTCCTACTGGGATTTGAACCCGTAACACTCAGACCGTAACGCTTGAACATTAGACCTTGGAGCCACTCAGAGCCTGTGTTACGAATTTGGGGTCAGTTTCAAAACTGCTTTGGTCTATGGTTTGTGACACAACGTGTGCGTCTGCCAATATATCGGCGTCGGGAACCCAGACCTTTCCTCCGGACATGCTTGCTGCCCAGCAATGATGCAAAAGCCACAGTTTGAAAAGCAGATAGTGGAGGAATTCTGACTGTTCCTCCTATTTTACTGCAGTGAACAGGCTGAAGAGCGTCGTTCTGTAACCCCACTGGTACTGTAGACCCTCAGTACAGTCCCAATGTTCATCTCTAATGTCCTTGTCCCTTTAGCAGATGAATGAAAAGCTAAAATATCATTATGTCTGTTGACTGTACTGTGCTGGCCTCATAACGCTGATGTGTGTGTGTGACACAGCGGCTTCTGAGACGCCACTTTTAACTGAAACCAGTGTCAAAAAATAGAGGTTTTAAACCAGTATAATGAGGCCGATCCTCGGGGCAGGAGCAGGGAGTAATAAGAGCTGATGAGTCATATTTCCGAGGGTTTTTTTGGTCATTTGGATGATTTCTCTTTTGAAAAAGCCCATTTCCAGCACACACTGCTTTGTGCGGCTCTGTTCTTGAAAAATGGTTCCGTCTCCCAACAGAATTCGCTCAAAATATCTAAAACAAGCCGTGAAGCTTCCCTCATCGAGTAAGGCTGGATCTACACCGTGCAGTACTCCACAGAACTGCCCACAAGTCTTTAAAGACATATACTATGTCCAAATATTTGTGGACACCCCTTCTAATGAACACATTCAGTTACACTGACTGCTGACAAATCAGACTGATCACATCGATCCACCATAACATTAAAACCACCTGCCTAACAATGAGCAGGTCCCCATTACGCCACCAAAACATTTCTGACCTGCATGGCATGGACCATAAAGACCTCTGCAGGTGCCCAGTGGTACCGCGTTACAGCGGACCCTTCACAGCTTTAAGTCCTGGTCCTGATTGAGCCACACATGAAGTGGAAAAAGAAACCATACTGGTGCAATGGGCACAGCTTCAAGTACCAATTGGCCCTGCAGTGGAAAAGCAGCCCTTGACAGGTGCCACTGGAACCATATCATCAGTGTCGTTCACATCAGCTGGCAGTGGTTCTAATGTTGTGGCTTTGGGGAGTTCGGACTTAGTGCAGCTCTAAATTTAACATGATAAATCGGGCCGCTGCGGCAGTGCCGCTCAGGTAATTAGGTGGTCCGGACCCCCCCCCATGCGTATCCCCCCGCCTCTCACTTGTGCAATGTGATGGCACCTTGAGTAAGCAGCGGTGAGTCAGGACCTCGATATAAAGTGTCATCTAAATAAGGGTGCAGATGCTTGGCAAGAAAGCAGATGATTCGCAGGGTACTCAATACACACACACACACACACACACACACACACACACACACACACACACACACACACACACAGCGAGCTCTCAGATGAGTGCAGGCCAGAAATAGGCCTCACATTCACACACACACATCCAGGTGAAATTTAAATTGGACGGGTGTTTAAGCTGGAAAAGCGAGGACAGGGACTTTTCACAGGTGAGGACAGCATCCGTGCACGCTTTCAGCTGACCTAAGGGGGAACGCGGGCCGGATTCGTGAGCTAGCTGCCTGCCGCTTCAGCGTAAGGCGGTCACAAATTGAGTCGAAAGGAGCATCTCTGGGCTGGAGTCGATGTGACGGTGCGGGCGGATGGGGGATATGTTCGTGATCAGAATGCATTAAGGGGTCGTAACAAACGGGTCTGTATTATTATGGAAGAGTCAGGGAGTGACGTTTACCGCCGAGCGGCTTTCTAAAGCTGCCTTTCACGTGTTACGCCCCCAACCCGTCTCTGCCGAAGTCCATAGAAAAGACGGAGACCAAAAATCACTTTGGGAACGAAACAAACAAGCAGCCGGATTGTGAGCGCAATCACCTGCATGTCATTTGGGGAGATTTTCAACCCCCGTACGCTTTCGCACTCAACCGGTTAGTTCACTCGTCCACGTCTCTGGATACAGGCGTTATCCGACAGGGACGGGGATATGTTTCATCTCAGAGATAAAAGGTGTGAAGAAGGTTCTTTGGAGCCATGATGCCGAAGATCCACTTTTGGGTCCCTAAAAGCTTCTCGGTGGAAGGTTCTTTTAAAAACCCACTCGGCTGCATTTTCCTGCTTTTAAACTCACAAACTGCAAGAACAGGCTGTTCTGCTCAAAAGCAAACATACATTTTTACATATCAGCAGCAGATTGGCTTCCTTCGGCCTGATCTTCACTTCGGGACCCCAGAGGACCACCACAGAGCAGGTACAGTAGGGTTGGTGGGTCACAATAAAAAATATGAATAGATAGATAGATAGATAGATAGATAGATAGATAGATAGATAGATAGATAGATAGATAGATAGATAGATAGAGAGAGAGAGAGAGAGAGAGAGAGAGATAGATAGATAGATAGATAGATAGAGACAGAGAGATAGATAGATAGATAGATAGATAGATAGATAGATAGATAGATAGATAGATAGATAGATAGATAGATAGATAGATAGATAGAGACAGAGAGAGAGAGAGAGAGAGAGAGAGAGAGAGGCTACGAGCTATATGGGACTATAAGGAAAACCTGCTCTATACGTTAACTTTTCTCTACTCTTCTTTTTTTTCAACCTCTCCTTTTTGCATCATTCATGGCCATGTTGTTCCTCTCATTGATCTTCAGACTCTGAAGCTCTCATCTATTCAATAAAAAGAGATAACATCTCCACTGTAATCTATACGGTCATCGGTTCTATAAAGAGCACATACACGGCCGCAGTGCTGCCTGTACTGCACTCGCAGGCTGAAAGGACACGAATAAAGGACATTACAAACACAGTTATTGACCAAACATTAAATAAGACAGAAAGACGTGTTGATGTTGTGACTATGTTAATGAAACGACTATTAAAGCCACAGCGCCGGTTCGGTGTATCGAAACGAATGAATCCAGAACTAACCCCCCGGTGTGGAGGCTGAACTTCAGCCGGATTTACAGTGATTGATACGGTCATCAAACACACATGACAGTCTTCAGGGTGATGCTGCTATGGCAACGTGAAAAGATATGACGTGCTCTACATAAAAAGTCCACGTTAGAATTGAGCCCGTGTTTACACGTCGGCCATTTCAATTCAAATTCTAAAAATAAGACACAACACTTTATATTAACCTATAAACAACTACTTTATCGCTTCATTAAATATTAAGGATCTCACAGCTCTTCACGACTGACTGACCAATAGAAATGCTTTAAATTGGCTTGAAATTGTATGTTATGGGACTGATTTCTATTGGATCTTATGAATGCTGTTCTTTTTTTTTCTGTAAAGCTGTGAAACTTAATTTTTTTTCATGATAATGGTTTAAAAAATACAGCCATTTAATTAACTAACTAATTTACATTTCTGTGCATCTACAAAACAACACTAATAAACAAAATAAATAAACAAACAATTCTGGAAAAGGAACTGAATCCAAATTCAAACACACTTCACACATGTTTATTCACAAAATCCTGTTTAGAGTTAAAGGAAATGATTTAAAGCCTTTATGTTTTAATATTGATATGGTTCTGATATAGATATAATCTGAGGTTATGGATCTCTTGATCACACTGATCAACAATGAAACAATAAAAGGTGTAAAATACACATAATAATAATAATAATAATAATAATAATAATAATAATAATAATAATAATAATAATAATAATAATAATAATAATGAAGGTCTGAATATATTCTCATTTATTATATAAATACATATAAAAGTTCAGTAATAAACATAACGTCGTATAATTAGACAGACTGACGCTGACGTTCAGCTTCAGCTACCATATTAATCATCTGTATCAACCACGTTCCTCTTCTCTAGACTATCACTGTATCACAGTGACGGAAATACAGCAACCAGCCGAGCAAACACGCAAGCAGACCCCTGTACTGATGAGGGTCTGATTCTAATTACAGTGAATCAAAACTATTTCAGCTAATTAAAGTTTTCAACACATTAGAGACCATTTTTCTGTGACAATGCTTCGGAATAACTCACTAATTGGTTGGAGGAAGCACTTCAGAATGTCAGGCCTGTGCGTGTTCTATTCAAACGTTCCCGATCTTCATCCTCAATCCCCACGAGATTCCTCTCTGAACAGGCAATGTCAAAAGCAAGCCGTTTCTCCGAATGCTCCGATCTGTACCGAAAATACACCCGACACATTTGATTTCACTTAAGCAGATTCCTTCGTAATGTGACACATTCCTCTCACTCAATCTCCAGAGTTGAGGATGTTCCTCCACCACCCCCAACCACAGCACTAAAAATATCCTGCATTTAATCCCGCCACGAGGAGCCTCTCGGCACATCAGCGACTGCGGAATGTTGACACACAGCCCTGCTCTCGCAAATTGCGTTGATTTGCTCATTCTTACGCAGGAAAATGCCCCGGAATTTTAATTGGACTTAATTCGACATAATGAAGATGGAAGCATCAATCTTACAGGCCATTGTGGAGTTTAGCAGCAAGTCCAAGATTTGGGAACTGAAATTTCACAGGAAGAGCTGATGAATATCGTGATATTCGGAGGCAGAGAAAATATATCAGCATCAACAGATTCTTAAAAACGTCTATTCAAAACAATTCAATACGGGACTAATAACTCTGTAACGGATTGTCAGCGTCCCTTAAGAACCAGATGTCTCACTTCTCCCGGAAGTTCCGTGACTCTCCCTCACTGACGTCTTCAGATTATATACAATATCCCATAAATGACACGGTCACACCACTGGACATTTCCCTGCTTTCTCCCTGCCGCCACCAGTTTGGTCCCATTAGTCATCCAGGGGGTTGGCTCCGCCCCTGCCTTCCACACCTGGTGGGATGTGAGAGGGCCCAGATGTTTCAACACCTGGCCAACAGTTAATAAGTCGTTTTCTGCAGAGAGTCTTCTGGTAGAATTGGAATCTGTTCTACGTCATTCCCAGGCTATACACCGTGACATACGTACGTACACGGCATTCATACAACGTGCTTCACTGTAATTGTCCACATTTCCGTCTGTTTCCATGCATCAATTCCGCGATTCTGTCCACATCTCGGGAATCACGGAACCCTACATTAGGCACAAATCTGCTGTATATGATGTCATTTGCATAACGCACACCGTAATTGTTAGAGACGAGCGTCTTCTGACTGAACTGCTCCTTTAATGCTACAGAACTGAACTGACGCTAATAGAGCTGTAGTTCAAACGCTGTTGCGAAACAGCCGAGCCTCTATCACTTTGAACGCTCCAGCGGTTAAGACGGGATTGATCTCAACGCTGCGATGACAAATAGCAGAGGTTTGTCTCTATACAAAACAGGAACCGGAAAATAAAAAGAAATGAAAACTCCAGACAAATAAAGACTGCAGAGCTTTTAAATACGGATAAGCGAGTCAATCTCACGACTCGGGGGGAAAAACCCACGAAGATGAAATAAGGGTGCAGACCAACGCAGCGCTGCATTTACAGCACTCATTAAAATCCATAGGCCTCGTCCGTACGTCCACTATGAGCTGTCCTGTCGCTATTAATTATATGAGCGTGGAGTCTTAAATCTCTCCCCCAGCCTCGCTGCCTCCCTCGGCCGTGCCAGGGAATGGCGTGGTTGCCGTTCTGCTCACTGCTAGTGTTCTCACCCACGCCGGCCAAGTTTCTCACAGGATTATTACCGAGGGCTCACAACCGCGTAAACAAGACCCAGCACTGTGTTACAAAACAACAACGCTGGAAAATGAGCCTGTCACCTTCACATGGCCTACAATTTACACCCCACTCACAAACATCTCAGCTACATATGTCCAAAGGTTTGTGGATACACCTTCTACTCAGAGGCAGTCATGACCTGGTGGTTCGGGAAGCAGCCTTGTGGCTGGAAGGTTACCGGTCCGATGCCGGTGATGTCCCAGCAAGTAATGGCTCCCAGTAAGCAGAAGAGTTACTGGTGTAGCCACGTGTTGGAGTCTGGATGAACAGATCTCTTTAACAGGCTCCTCAGCGGGTGCTTCAGTGAGCGGGGGAAACTGGCAGATGAACTGGTGCTGAATCGGTGGTTCAACAAAATGAAGAGGACAGTCCTGTAATGGTCTGTTTAAAATTATTATAATTATAATTATATTATATTAGACAAAAATAAATGTCAGGTTGGACCTCAACACCCACAAGAAGATACAACACAATTCAAAAGCCTTTAATGATTTAAAAACTCTTGAAAGAGACGGTCCTCAGTGTGCGATTAAACTCAGCAATTGACTGGTGGGTCAAGCCGACCTATACTTGATGCTCGAAGGGCTCTTGGTACAGATCGACTTTTGACCACTGCCATCAAGTATGAAGGGGCTGGTCCATTTTTGGTCCAGGGTCCTGAAACGGATACGGGCAGCTACAGAAAGCCCTTCACTGACCTTTCCGATCTTCAAAACACTGAGTTATTTATTCATATCAGGAAGCTGGATCACTGGAATCTGGTGAAAATTCCTGTATTC
This sequence comes from Acestrorhynchus altus, assembly GCA_034509495.1. NCBI lineage: Eukaryota > Metazoa > Chordata > Actinopteri > Characiformes > Acestrorhynchidae > Acestrorhynchus > Acestrorhynchus altus. The sequence goes on along the minus strand of CM067520.1, from coordinate 1,504,550 downwards.
GTGATTAGGGCTGGGTGATATGATAAAAATATTATATTGCGATACTTCTGTTACGATTCTAGAAACCGCTATTCACTCTCCCAAACTGAGATTCATTAATTTATCAAATTAAACAGCACTAATTACTCTCTGTAATGAAACGTGCAGCTGCTCAGTATCTAATATCCAATTTATTATCACAATAACAACATTTTGATAAAATCAAACAAATGTATCAAAGCCCGCTGACCTAATAAACTGGACATTCGGTGTCGCCCATGAGAGTGAAACGTTGTTCTTTTCTTGCATAAATAACCAAAACAAATGAACAAACAATGTGATTCTTACTGGGACGGATCGATGAATGATCAATGGGGCAGCACTGATGGGGTCGACCTCTACGCTGCCTTGGTAACACTTGGTACAATGAGCTGAAATGGTAACACAGCAAACTCAGGCAATAATTGCCAATCCGATGGTAGATAATTGTATTGTATTCGGTGGCCTGGTGGCGTGTCCAGACCAATTTACAGAGTGACCAGTGGGGCATGAATACAAAAGGGGGGAGGGGTTAATATCTGACTTTGTGACAAAAATGTGTAGAATTTCTTCATAAAAATACTAAAGTGTTCCATGATCATAAATAAGGGTTTATTAAATATTAATACCAATATCATTTATTAATCATGTTCAGTCTCGTCCACAAAGGGCCAGTGTGGCTTAATCAGTCGGTCTTAGTCTTCAAACAGTTGGTCAGATGATTTCCTGCTTTGTTAAACTGACATAAATATAAATTAATACCAAATTATTGAGTCGGAAGCAATAATAAATGATAACTATATCAGGGGCACACTGGGGTGACTGGTATGGTTGGCAGCACTGGGGTGAATGGTATGGTTGGCAGCACTGGGGTGACTGGTATGGTTGGCAGCACTGGGGTGAATGGTATGGTTGGCAGCACTGGGGTGACTGGTATGGTTGGCAGCACAAAGGTGACTGGTATGGTTGGCAGCACTGGGGTGACTGGAATGGTTGGCAGCACTGGGCTGACTGGTATGGTTGGCAGCACTGGGGTGACTGGTATGGTTGGCAGCACTGGGGTGACTGGTATGGTTGGCAGCACTGGGGTGACTGGTATGGTTTGGCAGCCCTGGGGTGACTGGTATGGTTGGCAGCTCAAAGGTGACTGGTATGGTTGGCAGCTCAAAGGTGACTGGTATGGTTGGCAGCTCAAAGGTGACTGGTATGGCAGCACTGGGTCTGTACAATGAAGGGTTTTAAACCAATTTATTTTATACAGAACTAAAATTTGACGTCTCTCAGACGTTATAGACGATTTTGTCCAATTTTCAGTCTTTTTTCTGCTATTACTGCTTGTTTGTGAGAGACACGTTCTCCAGTCCAGGTGCATCAGCCCACCTAAAACACACCACTGGGCCGAACTGTTGAGAAGAACTCCCAAATCATGAGTCCCTAATGTGCTTTTCCTGCTCCTCTCTAAACAAGGGGAGCAGATGTTGTTGGTTGGCCGTTCTGTCCCCCAGCGTCTGTGGAGCATGAGTTGCCCAGTGTTGACTCAGTCGAATTGCCTGCCTAAGGCACGAGCGTCCAGACACATGGACATAATGAGCAAAGGTCAGGAAGCCTCGCTCCCCGTCAACAGCATCACTTCAAGAGGACGGGCTCTGGCAGCTCCACACAGTGTCCACCCTCGAAATGCCCTTGCCCATTAGAGAGCTGCAACCACCTCCAGCCTGCCCAAGGTGCTTTCTAATTTCAACTTGGACAAACAATCAGAAACACGGTTAGACTTATTCACACACACACACACACACACACACACACACACACACACACACACACACACACACTATTTAAACAGACTGATCTGATCATGTCTTCTTTATACACAAAGTTATATTCATGCCATTTAAGATATAAATAATAATAAAAATATATCGATATATCGCTCAGCCCGTCTCCTGCTGTTTATATCCTGATATAGATATAAATATCGATATATCGCTCAGCCCGTCTCCTGCTCTGTTTATATCAGATATAGATATAAATATCGATATATCGCTCAGCCTGTATCCCGCTCTGTTTATATCCCGATATAGATATAAATATCGATATATCGATCAGCCCGTATCCCGCTCTGTTTATGTCCCGATATAGATATAACTATCGATATATCGCTCAGCCCGTATCCCGCTCTGTTTATATCCCGATATAGATATAAATATCGATATATCGCTCAGCCCGTCTCCTGCTCTGTTTATATCAGATATAGATATAAATATCGATATATCGCTCAGCCCGTATCCCGCTCTGTTTATATCCCGATATAGATATAAATATCAATATATCGATCAGCCCGTATCCCGCTCTGTTTATATCCCGATATAGATATAAATATCGATATATCGATCAGTCCGTATCCCTCTCTGTTTATATCCCGATATAGATATAAATATCCATATATCGCTCAGCCCGTATCCCGCTCTGTTTATATCCTAATATAGATATAAATATCGATATATCGCTCAGCTCTACCAACTACATGGGTTATTAGTGTATGTAGTGTTTTATTGGTATTATAGCTCAACTTTTCCTATGGGAATGAATTCCAGATTCCAATAATTCCTCTATTCAGTGAGTCTTAACAGTCCAGAGATGGAACAGCTTTGACATCTCAAAAATGATGGGATGTCAATTGGATGGTTTACGTTTCATCTTACAAACATAAAAGTTGGAATCTGCACTTCTCACACAGTTCCTCTGTCTGTTCCACAGAGCTGCCAGAGAAATTATTCATATGGAATTACAGCGTGCCTTTTTATGGAAAACGTGTCCTAGCATCATAAAGGAGAGCAGGGAGATGAGAATCCATCGCTTTAATATTCACAACTCCGGATGGTTGCTATATAATGGTGTTTGCGTTCGTGATGATGAGTAAACGGCGCCTGAATTAAGATTGCCTCGACGGATTACTTCAACAAAGATGGGCGAGGACGATCCAATGATTCAGACACGCGGACGCATGAAGGTCAACCAGTCACATTTAACTCCACAGCCTTATGAGAAATGACCCAGCATGGTGGTGTGTGTGCGAGGAGAAGGTGATCAGAAATGACACTCTTTACCCTTGAGATGAACAGAAACACCAGAATGCAGCGAGAAACATCTGAAAGCCAGTTGGTCTGCTTTGTGTAACGCGGTGTTACACTGTATACAACGCCACGCTTCTCTGACGCAATCAGAAAAGTGGAAAAGCAGAACGGCGGTACATCTTAAGTGGTTCCCAGTTCCAGACAGTTACTGGGCTGTTGTGATGTGGTCACTACATTGAATCTTTGGTGTTCTTGGGAGGTGGTTCCAGTGGAGTTGCAAAGAGGTTGCTATGCAGTTGTTACTATGCTATGCTGTTACTAGGCATTTACTATGGTGTTCCAAGTAGCCATGGAGTTGTTCAGGGATTGACGGATGGTTGCTATGGTGTGGTTAGGCATTTCCTATGGAGTTGTTAAATGAATGCCGGATGTTTTGACAATATTTCTCACAAATTCCTAATAAATGTAGGGAACCAGCCTTGTGACCGGAAGGTCGCCGGTTTGATTCCCTGAACTGGCAGGACATGACTGAAATGCCCTTGAGGAAGACACCCAACTTCCCAGCTGCTCCTCAAGTGACGTGGTTAGAGCTGCCCACCGCTCCTGGCATGTGTGCTCACTCCCCCCCAGTGTGTGAATTGACTAGTGTGTGTGTGGAAGTGTGGAGGACAAACTCCCCTGTGTGCAGCACAGTAGGTCCATGAGCACCTTTACCTTCACCATATTTTATACACGGTTCTCCAACAAGGGTCCCTTTTCAACAACTGATGCCACTCGACCACTTTAGGTCCCTGATTGACCTTCCAGAGTCATTTTATTTTGAAGAGTCCAGGGAAAAGTTGCTTAGGGACCCCAAAGAACCTTCTCTGGCATCTTTACTTTTAAGAGTCGTACTGGGGTGAGTGCTCAGACGTGGGTTTTCAAGCTTCACAGAGTGTTGAGTGTTTTGTGCTACTCCGACACACTTCATTTACCTTCATCATTAGCTGATGAGCTCGACTCAGGTGCGATGGGGCTTCGGAAGCACTAACCTGCTGCTCTCTGGCCCTCCCGGGCTGTTTAGGCCAACCTGGAGCCTGAGTCACGGCGGAGGTCCCGAGTGGCAGCATTCAGTAACTCCCTCTGCCATGCATACAAATGACATCACTGTGGAAACTGCCTCGGAAAACTGAGAGGCTTCTGAAAAGGCCCAGAGGAGAGGCGTAATAAGCCAGGATTGAGCACCTCCAGCTTTAAATGCACCTCTCCGGCGTTGACTGATGGCCAATTAAACAGTTAGAGGCTTATCGATCACGGGAGAACGAGGAGGATCCCCAAACATCCTTAAATATGCCACGCGAGGCCCCTGCAGATGGGCCGAGCGCACGCCGAGCAACCCTGCACATTTTTCATCTTCAGTTTTCCCGTTTTCAGTCGTACGGAGCGACAACAGTTGGAAGGGTGAAAAAAGACCCCAAGACAAACACAACTGGAGTCGGTCGCTGCATTGTGGCAAAGGGAACACATTTATTAAGTGCTCCAGCAGACGGTTCGCTCTTACCACAGCGCGAATATTACACCGATCCTAGGCAGGCGTGCTGTGAGCGCAGCCAAAGGCACCATGGGAGATGTAGTCTCAGCGAGAGGCTCAGCTGAGGCCTTCCAGCGCAGGAGGCAATGCTGTTTCTCAAGGTCATTGGCGAGTGAGCTGTCCACAGAGAACCAAAGCGCCCCAGGAGAGCGAGTGTGTGTTGAGCGTATCCCTCCACAGCTCTGATCAGCATGCTTTCAGCCACCCAAGTCTCCTCCTGAGGGCTTCAGCACTACGGGTCGCAAAGCCTAGTCAACTGCTTGGCTTACATATCTGCTGCTCTGCGCTGTATACAGCTGTTGCCTAGTGAAGGGCAGCGCCTGCTGTTAAGAACTAAATCTAGAAGAAGGCTTGTCTCAATAATTATGTTTTGGGGACGATAAACCATTCCAGACATAACAGAGCGAGGGACATTTGATCATTAAGAAAATACAAACATTACAATACGTACAATGGTTAAATAGGCTAAAGGAGCCTCTTTGCTCGTTCAGAAAATGTTCCCACACCGGAGCTGGACCATGATAACTCTGTTCCTCTTCCAACTGTGGTACACTGGTGGCAGTGGGTGGGGAAGTAGGTCTGCTCTGGGTGCATGGAGGAACCCACTGCACTCATTTCCTACAAGATAGATGTCACTGTCTGCACACAATGCAAACAAACTCAGTAGGTCATATCAGGACCAGGACATTATTGAGGTCATGTCCATTAGGCGAGAACCCAATGAGAAATCAGATAGCTAAACACGATTGGTTCTACAGGGTCATTCCACCATTTACTGTAAAACCTAGACTGTTAACACTGAAGAACGTAAACCACACTAAAGATTCCCGCAGTTCACAGTCCCGGATGGAGTTGGGCCTATTTCGCTGAGCCGGACACCCAGAAGTCCCTAGTGGCAGGCTGCTTTCCAAACGCCTGCATCAGGAGGTTTGAGGAGATGTGTGTAATTGAAGTAAAAGGGCATGCTGTGACAGAGATTTAGTGCTGGAGCTATACGTCCTCCGACTGTGGAAAATCGCCTCTAGACGTTCATCTCTCTTTCTCTCTCTCTCTCTCTCTCTCTCTCTCTCTCTCTATCACCGTCCTCTCCCCAGTTCCTGCCCCGTCGTCATTTGCATGTGGTGGAGAGAGCGGCAGACGTATTAAGCACCGCTCGAGATAAGCAGCGCCCACATTTGTCATCAAATGGAGCGTGCTCTCCGATCATTGTAACCTCGGCCCGCTGTTGACTTGCACTGTTTACCTTTTTCTCGTTTCCGCAGGAGCCGTGCACCCCGGCCCATGAATCAACCTGAAAGGCGAATGCATAAACGTCCAGACCGTATGAGGGGAGCCCGGGACATCTGCAGTCAATTTATTCTACACGTCTATTAATAGATGTTCAACATGCTGCAACATTACTACTGCGTTTATTATTATTATTATTCATCAGAAAATCCAATTATCATCATTACGGTCTGATAGATGGATGGATGGATGGATGGATGGATCTGGTTATCACCACTGCTACACCCAGGACAGATGGGGTTCGGTTCTCAATACCAGTAAAGGTCACCACACAACACTTTCAAAGTTCTATTCACCCACCATTGCAAGTGTGATATTCACTTCAAAGAGTGTAAAAGTCAGTGATCACCCTTTCACTCATTCACCATCACTTCACTTCCTTTCAAAGACTGGAGACATTAGATATGATATATTATAAAATAGATTTTGTGTATTGTAATAAAGATTATTATAAGATAAAACAGGTTATAGTAATTTAGTCATTTATAGTAATAATTCAAATTATTTTTAATTATTCAAAAAGACTAATTGTCCCTGTGCAGCTCAGTGTATTAGAATATCATAAAACATGATGATGATAATAATAATAATGATAATAATAATCATTTATTACCATCATTTAATTTAAAGATGTAAAATGTATTCAAAAGTAATTCAAAAAGATAAATCCACTTCAGAAAGAGATGAAACACACTTACGGAACAGAAAAAGAGGGCGGGTTATGAGGTTACCACGGCTGCTGTGAGTTCAAATTCCAGAATAAAAGTCCTGAAAAAATTGGCCCAGGGAGTAAAAAATCAAAAAACAACGATGCAAAAACATCATCAGATTTCAGAACCCTCCCACCACCATGTTTAACAGATGTGCTGAGAGGGTTTGGACCTTTGGCAGGAGGTGAGGCTGTATAATGGTAGAGGGTGAAGCTCTGAACGCTGAACCTCTGATACTGGATGTGTTTTTTTTTTCAGGTTTCTGATCAAAATCTGCTTTTGAAACTCGTGAAAAATGAAATAAATAATAGAGGACGCTCCGACCGGCGCTGTGTGATGATTAGAGTGTGAACTGGAATTAAAATGCAAAAGAGCGTCAATTATCATTCCATACTGGTAGCACTGGGACTGATGAGTGAACCGGTTGCTGCAGCATAAGGTTAAACAAAACAGAAATATATTGTGTCTGGTTTTCTTTCTAATTTAATCAAATCCCATTTTCGCGCGTTCAGTGAAAGATTAAATAACACAGGCCCCTCAGCACGGAGAGAAATCTGATAAATTCTCTTCTGCCGTTTCTGTTTTTTTTCCGGAGCGTAATTTCCCCCTTGCTTGATACTTCTAGCTCTTGAACATCATACTAATTCACCGGTTGGTACCAAGGGTGCAAAAATAAATAATTATATGATAAATTCCTTTTCCCCATCAGCGGCAGGCCGCTCTCTGCATGCATCATTTGAATTTTCTGCTCGCAACTAGGAGGAACAAAAATCCCCCCCCTCTTCCTTCGCCTGCTCTCCCTGAAATTAGCATTGCGATGTGAAAGACCTTGCCTGTGCGAGGGAAGTGCATGGTTAATAATTTGCCGTGCATTTGCTCTGGGATGAAGAGGAGAAGATTCTGAGTTCTTCTGACCACAAGGCATCTTCATCCAATAAATTATGGTAATAGCGGCTTCCCCTGCCTGCTCTCATTACACCCAGAATCAATGGACAATGACAAGTGCTTCGCTGGGGCGAAATCTCGGAGACGAATCCTGTTGTAATAATGCGAAAGCATGCAGAACTGCGCATCACGCACCTCCGGTGGCTTTGTGCAGGAGTGCGGGTTCTGCAACAGCATTACAAATACACACCGCGCAGACTGACCAACTGCAAAGGCACTAGTAGTCTACGGTCTACGTCACCATGGTCAGATCCAAAGAGCTCTCTGATGCAGTCCTAAGTCGTGCATGGCCAGATCGAGCCATCCTAACAAGTTCAGCTCAAGAGCAGAACCACAAGATCCATAAAGAAGATCTACCTGCAGGAAGCTCCCGCCACAGTTGATGTCAAAGTGCAGCTTCTACCATCAGAAAGAGACTCAACACAAAACAGGGCAAGACTGAAGTTCTCCAGAGAACAGCTGTGAAGCATGGTGGTGGAAGTGTGGTGGTTTGGAGCTGCTCTGCTGCAGCAGGGTGTGGAGATCTCTCCATCATAGAAACCACTCTGAGATCTTTATTGTATCAGAGGGGATTTGAGGAGAACGGAAGAGCGTCTGTACAAAGACTGACGCTGAAACATCACAGAGCTGAAAGAATTCTGCACGGAGGAGTGGGAACATCGTTCTACCAGGTAGACGGTTCTAGAAACATCTCACTGACATTATTTCAGCCAAAGGAGGAGATACAGCTGTTAGGACACGGGGGTTATTGCCTTTTCTCCTTTCCTGAAGATGAGCTATTGCACTAAAATATCTGCTGTTTATTAATTACTGTATTGGTAACAGAACCCTGATCGGGGTCTTACGTTGTGTCCCATTACTGTTTACAGATCAGTACAATGAAAGTTTAGAGGCAGGCAGGTTACAGTCAGCGTAACCGTACGAATAATCCCATTTATATCGAACACAACAGGGAGCTTTAATAAAAAGCACTTTACAAAGCCGATGGCGGAAGAAACGACACAGCAGTGGAACACACCAAAGCAGGCTGTACTAAGCAGCTTCTTAGTGTGTGAGGAAGGTGAGGATGAGGACGGGACTCCACCATCATCCTCCGTGCTCCTCTTAAGACCGTAGCAACGGCTGAACATGACAGACCGGTTTCAACCCCGCTCGGGAACTGAGGCACAGCCTGTGACAAACACCGCCACACTCCGTCACTCATTCCCTGACTTCCCCTATACCTCTCTCTCACTCTCTCTCTCTGTCTCTCTCTGTCTCTCTCTCTCTCTCTCTCTCTGTCTCTCTCTGTCCCTCTCTCACTCACTCAGATGCACCATAACCGTTTGTCTATTGTGATCTGAACACTGTAAGTTGCTGTAGAGCTCTGCAGCTAAAGGCCACAACCCGTCCGGTGGGGCACTAACATCTCAACCATCTCAACCCATCTGGTGATCTCCAACAAAGCATGAATGACTAGGGTGGGGCAATGACATTCTGCGAGACGTTTTCATAGTCTCACGTACTTTTATTCACCCGAAATTTTTGAGAAGGATTTGTAGGAGACAGTCACGCATACAAGCTGTATAAATTTGACCATGTTTGCAAAAACATTTTAATAAAAAACTACAATGTCGTTTATTCTTTGCTTAGAAAGACAAGAAACTCTTTAAACTCTCGTATCAGCGTTATCCCTTCTCAGGACTGTTATTCTGAAATTTGAACACTGAGCCAACAAAGAGAGCAAACAGCCCCTCCCTTCTCATGTTCTTCTGTAAGCCTATATCTGGGTCAGTGGTTCTACTACATAGGAACTGAATGGACATCAACGACGGCAATCGCTTCTACCAACTAATTACCGAATATTCTGTCAAATGGTCAAGTTCAAGGTTTATTGACCATGGACAGTCATGCAACTGTCTGATCACAGGAAACAATAAGGACCAAGGAAAGAAGGTATGAACTGCATGAAACCCTGCTCCTCGTCCACCATTTCCCCACGTCCTTTATACTGACCATAGATAAAGAAGCATTCCACTATAGTTAGGGACAAGGGACCTTTTTGCATTGCATTAAAGAACCCAAACGTTGGTGTGGTGCTGTAAAATAACCCTGTGGCAGTCTAAGGTTCAAGTCTATGGCCTGGCAGACCATTGGTTATCCATGCTCTACATAAGTGCATCACCCTAAATCACCAGCAGTCCTCACTAGAATGGTAACCAATTGTTGCTGTCCTAGTCAGGGTCACAGTGGATCCAGATCCTGTCCAGAAACACTGGGTGCAAGGCCGGAATCCCCCCAGGAAAGGTCAGGGGGTCAGTCCATTACAGGTTCCAATACTCCCTAAATATTCCCAAAAGAAACCCCACAAAGAACACATTCCTGTCTATTACCTTCACGCAGCTTCTAAAGCAGATCTGCTGCTTCTTTCACCTGGGAGTTAGAGAACGTGAGCTTACATTTTTGAGGAGGGTTGTGACTCCAAAAGGTTGAGAACCACTGCCCTTGAGCTCCGGGGAATGGCACTCCTTTATGATAAAAACTGGCAGGGCGACCTTTATTTCTGACTGGATTAGCTTTCACAGGAAAGACGAGCTGCCTTTGATACGGAAAGAAAACGCCATGTCAGCATCCTCCAGAACGGTCTGGAATGAACTCTTCGGAACGGGCGCACATCCCCTCCCATCAAACTGTTATAAACCTTTACCTCGTTACGCACCAAAGGCCTGAAGCCGAGGGAAAAAAGAAAAACAGCTCTGATCTCCTGCCGCTTAATGGAATTCGCTTTGAAAGCCGTGGAACGCAAGACGGTCCTTGGTGACCGGGAAATGATCACATTCCGCTTTAGCATAAAACCTTGCAATCTTGCTTCGTTACATTAAACACACATGCAGAACCCACCCGGCAAACCACGCACTTATTATTACCCTGCTCGGAACCTGGGAAGCTCCCAGGAGCGTGGCTATTTACTTATCTTAATTTATTCATAATTATTCGCTAATTAATGCGTGAGACAGGCCCTCTAAATACATCACCTAGTGCGACTCTGTCCTCCAGCGCGAGAGGCAATGGGGGACTTTCACTGCGGCCGGCGATGCAAATGAAGTGTGAAACTGTGCCAGACTGAGGATCAACCGTGTGTGTGTGAATGCGTGTGTGTAAGTGTATGCTTTTCCCACTTTCCAGCCAGCTCCGAGGCTGATGACTGCACCAGCAGCAGTACAGTACGGGATCGTTTCAGACGAACTGTCCCTTTTCCTGCCTTTTTCTCTTTTCGCCCCTCGGACACATTGTACACTGCTGACCACCGTGTGTGTGTGTGTGTGTGTGTGTGTGTGTGTGTGTGTGTGTGTGTGTGTGTGAGTCAGCGGAGTAGCACCAGCTCAGCCTCAGGAAATAACATACACTGCTCAGCCACGTTCTTCACCAAAAGCAGGACACACAGCGTATGCCCAAAGTGAGGCTTGTTTGATAGAAACATCCCTTACCTTCCCTCCTCCCACTGGACAAGCCTGGCTTTTGACTTAAGACAGCTGAGACAATCTGACTTTGTGAAAGACCCCCAGGGATGGTGCAAAGTCTCTTCATGGCTGAAACCTACCCAGTACCAAAGACCTTGGGAATATCACTTCAACAGCAATGATCCCACAATAATCCGCACAAGCAAATAAACAATCCAGTTGCTTCAATCGGAAGACTTCTGGAAAGAAGCCCTTCGTTCTGGGATTCATTCCTAAAATCCATAAACCTTTCCGAACATTGGGTTTTAGACAAATCAGGACCTTCTGCAAGAAACCCAGATTACTGTGAACATACCAGAGAAAGCCTGCTTTGTGTGAATAACTTCTGGAAAACCTTAACTTGGAGACCTCGGGTTGAAGGCCAAGTTGGGGTTGGGTAGCATAAAGGATAACAACACCACCTTCCCTGTGGCAGTCCAGGGTTTGATTCCCAGATTCAACCTGGAGAGGACGCCGCCTTACTGAAAGTGTCCTTACCAAGGACTCTAACTCTGCCTTCTCTAGTAAGATGGACATGAGCATCACATCAAGATACAGATATACAAATCAAGCGAACATAAACCTCACTTGATTGCTGAAGCAGGGGAACATAGAAACCCTTCTTTGTATGCTTCTCTTTAAGACAGCCCCCCGCACGTTCTTTAGAGTGTGGGCGGTGTACCAGAATCAGCACTTCAGAACACAGATTAGCTTCAATTTCATAGAAATTACTCTAGAAGACCCACAAACAACAGCAGGTGAAGCAGGCGGGTTGCGAGGATGCATTAGGAATCTCGAGATCAACGCTTCACACAGAATCGGCGCTAGTGGATCACCACAACCTGAAAGCCCTGCTTCTGGAGATCGCAGATCATCTCTACACATCCCCTCACTGATCCGACCATACATCTGACGATTGCGAGATGTAGGACCAGGTATTCTTCCGATTAACAGGATGCGTTAAGCGGATAGTCGCTTGGTGCCCACAATCCTTTCCGATAAGCTCGCAAGAAAGCGTGCTTGTGCTTAGATTCTCTCGAAGCGACCAGGGTAACACTCCGTCGACCGTCACAATCCTGCAGATGAAGCAGGAAGCGGGGCGGGCGAACTTCGGCACCGTGGTGTCGAGCGTTCAGGTGCCCGTTGACTGTGTCCCACGCCGCCGCGCCATGCCACTGCCTGGCAGAATCTTCAACCGGAGGACATGCATCAGCGGAACGGCTGCAACTGTGCCGCACAGACCTGCAGACGGGCAGGTGCGTCTGCAGCCTCCTCTGCATGGACAGAGTTGATCCCACTGATCAGTCCACTGATGCACCCAATCACCTACCATCAGAGCCGGGCTCGCACTTGCGAGGACTGAAAGGTTGATGTGAATGTGGACTGTCTAAGAACATGCATGCACACACTTACACACGCACACACACACATACACATACACACACACACACACACACACAGGGGCTCTGATGGGCTGCAGCCCAGCAGAAGAGGCTCGCGAGCACCAGGCTGCATCTCCAGCGGACAAGGGACGCGGAGTGTAACGGCATCGTCTCCAACACTCACGCTCACACACACACACGCACGCACGCGCGCTGTGCGAACAGTCTGCCCAGAGGCTGAAGTTCGCTGCAGCAGCTCACTGGCCGGGCAGGCAGTCAGCAGAGCTGCCCGCATGGTCCAGCTGGGCTGGTCAGGTAGGTCCAGCCTGACACTAGTCCGGGTGGGTCCAGCTGGGTCCGCTGGTCAGGTGGGTTCTTCTGCGTTAGCTCCGGAGGAAACAGCCTCTCGCGCTCCTGCGTCGCTCACACTGCGCACCCAATCCACGAGGACGCGCGTGCATTCCTCCCCTCTCTCTCTCTCTCTCTCTCTCTCTCTATCGTGATCTCGTTCTTCCTTTTCTTCTTCCCCTTTGTTTGTTTGTTTGTTTGTTTGTTATTCTCGCCTCCTTCAGCACTCCTGACTCAGACTCCTGCACTTAACCCCAGAACACATCTGCACACAGAGAGAGAGAGAGAGAGAGAGAGAGAACAGAGAGAGAGAGACAAAACCCGGACAGGAGCTCGAGACTCGGAGCGGAGGGCGAGGACAGAGAGAGTCAACAATTACAATGAATTTATTATTATTATTATTATTATTATTATTATTATTATTATTATTATTATTATCCAGTAGTAGTGTAGTATTATGATTATTATTATATTAGTAATATTATATTTTAAATATTTTATTATATTATTATTATATTTGTATTACAGTATTATAAATATAATATATGAAATATATCATTAATATATTTTATTATACAATAATATTGCTATTTATGTTATTATTATTCTGTTTATTACTAATGTGGTCTACATTACTACTACTATTATTGATATTTTATTATTATTATATTAATATATTATAATTATTATATTTAATTTTATTGTAATTATTAAATTATTATTAATTTATTATTATATTGCTATATTATTATTATTATTATTATTTTTGCTTTATTAGTAATATATCATATATATATTATAAATTATATTATATAGCTAGTGTATTGTGTTATTATTGATATTATTATTACTTTAATATGTAATTATTATTAATATAATAATATATGTGTGTGTGTGTAATAATTAATAATAAAATAATAAATAAGAAAAGATACTTAAAATCAAGGTAAGATACAGAGAAAACATAAACACAATAAAAATCAATCCCATCAAAAATGCTGCTCAGAAGTACACTGAGCAAAACTAAGAAACAGTGGAATTTTAATAATAATAATTTTAATAATAATAATAATAATAATAAACGTTAAGTTTAGAATAGAATTGTAAAATATAGAAAAACAATGAAAAGATAAAATGTTAAATCTGAATTTAAGGAAACTAAGAAACAAATCTAAGCTAAATGAATTATGAAATGTCAGTGGTCTTTAATTGGCTGTTTAAAGTGTGCGATGAAGCTACGCTGTGAGCCAGCTGTCACTGAAGCAGGTCTCCTTCCTGCAGTCACTGGAGCAGAGATACACTTTCACTGCAATGGCATGTTCCTTCAGACCTGCTCAGAGCACATTCTGCAGCTTCTGCTCTGAACCAGGGCTGCTGGACAACAAGCTATCTGCTCTCCTTGGGAAGCGACAGGCGCTGTGGTCAGTGAGGGCAAGCAGTCCAGCGGTCACTCTCTTCCCGACACCCAGCTCTGAGTCACTGCCCTCCCAGTCCTGTCACCATATCGGGATGTCAGATCACCCCCAGGGAGACGCTCATGGACTATCTCGGTGTGGATTGGCTTACAGTTCCTCCAGCTCCACCCACTCATGATCACATACATCTGTAGGTCTGTCAGCTCCAAATACAGTACTCAGTGTGATTCTGTCTATAACTCTATATAACATTAGAATAAACCCAAATAAACATAAAGTCAGCGTCAGTGAGAGCGTCTACCTGTAATTAACTCTATATAACATTAGAATAAACCAGTAGCTTATAAAGTCAGCGTCAGTAGGGCGTCTACCTGTAATTAACTCTATATAACATTAGAATAAACCAAATAAACATAAAGTCAGCGCACGTCAGTGAGAAAATATTCGCTCTATATAACATTAGAATAAACCCAAAAAACATAAGTCCCGCAGGCGTCAGTGAGAGCGTCTACCTGTAATTAACTCTATATAACATTATAATTAACCCAAATAAACAAAGTCAGCATCAATGAGAGCGTCTACCTGTAATTAACTCTATATAGCATTAGAATAAACCCAAATAAACGTAAAGTCAGCGTCAGTGGCGTCTACCTGTAATTAACTCTGGCATTAGAATAAACCCAAATAAGCAATAAGTCAGCGTCAGTGAGGAAAGACGCGTCTACCTGTAATTAACTCTATATAACATTAGAATAAACCAAATAGCGTAAAGTCCGGCGATCGGTGGGCGTCTACCTATGATGCTCTATATAACATTAGAATAAACCCAAATAAGCGTGAAGTCAGCGTCCGGTGAGGCGTCTACCTGTAATTAACTCTATATGGCAATTAGAATAAGCCAAATAAACGTAAAGTCAGCGTCAGTGAGAGCGTCTACCTGTAATTAACTCTATATAACATTAGAATAAACCCAAATAAACATAAAGTCAGCGTCAGTGAAGCGATCTACCTGTAATTAACTCTATATAACATTAGAATAAGCCCAAATAAGCGTAGTCGAAGCGTCAGTGAGCGTCTACCTGTAATTAACTCTATATAACATCAGAATAAACCCAAATAATAAGAGTCAGTGGTCAATGGTATAATATATGTAATACTACACCAAATTCTTTTTATATTTTCTTGTGTCCTGGTTTTCAGTTTTTCATTGCTTCATGTTTTCTGTCTGTCAGTCACTTTTGTTTACACACTCGTCTTTGTTATGACCATGATCACTGGAAGCCCCTTAATAAAACTACCTCTTCTTGTGTCCAGCCAATGTCTGTTTTTATAACTGGCCTCAATCTCGGAGAATCGCAAATCTCTGAACAAGGGGAGAGAAAACACATTCATGTGCCAAGATCATTTTGGACCATTACTATGGTTGCACTCACGTGTGTCCTACCAGAGACAGGAGATTAAGAATATTTGCTGCAGTGGACAATCGGGTCTCACACCTGATTATGATTCTCAAAATAACAGACCATTGAAGTCCTGGACTAATGAAGAGAAACTGTTCATCTTCATCCAGTGAAGCGGAAAGCTGAACATCAACCAAAGGGTGACTGACACTCTGAGCACATTCTAACGAACAAATGCTACATTATTAAAAATGACGGTTCTTCAAGGGTTCTTCACTAAAGAAAATGAACTACGTTCATTTCTTCAGTTGTTATGATGTAGCTTGTAACAATAGAAGAACCACTACAGCACAATCTCCCTTCCATCTGAAGAAGTCCTATCTCTATGTATACCTACCTGGATTTTCCCGGTTCTCTGATAATGATCCATCCCTGGTGTTCCCACACCCAAATGATCTGCTCTTCTGTCTCAAGACACTTGATGAACAAAAATCATATTACAGTAGACTGTCTACTCATTACAGCTGCCAGCATGATGTGTCCCCAGTGTCGCACACTCAGACCAAAAATACGGCCACCTACCAAGAACCTCTGTGTTCAGTCTACTATTTTGTCTGTATTCAGGTTTGTCTCCATTCTGGTTCATTCTTGCGATGCTCTGCGTTCCTCCAGGGAACAGAACCCAACAGCTGGCATGGATTGATTATCCGTTACGACAGAACACATCAATATTCAGGTTCTCATAATGATTAATGATGTGGCTTAAAATGGTTTGTAATCATCACTGCAAGGTCAGTCAGGGCGTAACGCTGCTATTTCGAGACTTCATGTTCCTACAACTACAGCGTTAAAACAAAAGTGCTTCTAGTGGTTCTTTGACCGAGGCCCGCGGGAAGACGCCGGTTTCTCAGAAGCAAACCATGCTGCATTAGAATGCGTGAAAACGTGTACATCATGTGATGGTTGTGGCGTCCCACAGGGGTCTGTTTCAGGGCCACTCATTTCTGGTTACTGACGCTGTTCAGCGCCCTCTGTTGGTGACGTATCTTCAGTTCCACTAAAACTGCTGTAAATGCAAGATGGTTCGCTAAACACCAAGGTTCTCACGAGCCCGAACGGAACCAGTTCAACAAGCAGAACATTCAGAACATGGTTCTTCATAAGTGGTTCTTCTACGGCATGGCACATACTGGGAAAAATGAACTGGTGGCTTGTCCTCAAAGCACCTTCATTTTTCCTAGAGCCAAAGGGAGGACAAGCAGATGAGGTTGCAGTAATAAATTATCAATAAATACATACCGGAGTTATTTTTCAACACGTTCCGAGTTAGGAATGGCAAAGCTCTGTCGATGCTTTATGACGAAAGTTTCCCTGATTTTCAGTTAGAAGAGAGTAATAGTCTTTGTGAGGGGGCAGTGTTTACCTCTCCCGAAAGCCATTTACCTGTAAGCTACAAGGCGTCCAGCGAAGCGATTATTAACATCCGCCGCTGCTTCGGGTCCCAGTGTGAGCCTTTAATGCTGTGACTCACAGAGTCTTTTATTCAGCAGATCTGAAGATTTCATTCCAAAAAAAAAGATTCATATTCTGTTCCAGCTGAACACGCGACTCAGCGTGTTCTTCTGCAAACCGTTAAAGTCATTACAGACCGTTGCAGTTGCTCTTGCAACTCGATCAATAACAGACTCCATAGGTTATACGTGCTAATCCGATAGCGAGAACCTAAAGATCGGCATATAATGATTGACAATTTTTGCAACAACCTGTTCTTCCATCTGCAGAGTCAATGCTAATGATTTTCTTCATGCAGTCAGTAAAGTTAAATAGAGGCCTTCAAATATCATCTCTGCCTGCAGCCAAACAGAGAGTTCCACAAGTAGATGAAGCTGTATGGAACTTCTCCTTCAGAGAAAGGAAAAGGTGTACGCTATAGAACTTTAAAGCATGGCTGCTGTCAGTCTGGCAGGAATCTGTGCTGAGTCGGCTCTAGTCTGTAAGGTCGATGGTTGGAGAGAATCGGTGGTCTGTGAGGGCACAGACGGTTTTTTGGCGTCTCAATTGCTGTTCAGACCAGTCAGACCAGTAGACTGGTCAATGCAGCAATCTGACTGGGTCTGACCTCAGCAAGCTGTTACACTTCATCTTTAATACCGGCTACCGGACAGTGTTTCTGATACAGTTTCAGTAACTACACTGCTGATCTTTAATACCGGCTACGGACTGTGTTTCTGATACAGTTTCAGTAGCTTTACTGCTGATCTTTAATAGGCTACCGGACTGTGTTTTACAAATACAGTTTTAGTAACTACACTGTTACTGATCTTTAATATGACTACCGGACTGTGTTTCTGATACAGTTTCAGTAACTACACTGCTGCTGATCTTTAATACCGGCTACCGGACTGTGTTTCTGATACAATTTCAGTAACTACACTGCTGCTGATCTTTAATACCGGCTACCGGACTGTGTTTCTGATACAGTTTCAGTAACTACACTGCTGCTGATCTTTAATACCCGGCTACGGACTGTGTTTCTGATACAGTTTCAATGCTTCACACTACTGCTGATCTTTAATACCGGCTACCGGACTGTGTTTCTGATCTGGTTCAATGCTTCCTGCTGATCTTTAATACACGGCTGCGGACTGTGTTTCTGATACAGTTTCATTAACTACACTGTTACTGATCTTTAATACCGACTACGGACACAGTGACGTCTGGTTTCAGTAACTACACTGCTGATCTTTAATACGGCTGCGGACTGTGTTTCTGATACAGTTTCGAAGTAACTACACTGCTGCTGATCTTTAATACCGGCTACCGGACTGTGTTTCTGATACAGTTTCAGTAACTACACTGTTACTGATCTTTAATACCGGCTACAGGACTGTGTTTCTGATACAGTTTCAGTAACTACACTGCTGATCTTTAATACCGGCTACCGGACTGTGTTTCTGATACAGTTTCAAGTAACTACACTGCTGATCTTTAATACGACTGCCGGACTGTGTTTCTGATACAGTTTCAGTAACTACACTGTTACTGATCTTTAATACCGGCTACCGGACTGTGTTTCTATTGGTTCAGTAACTACACTGCTGCTGATCTTTAATACGGCTACGGACGTGTTTCTGATACAGTTTCAGTAACTACCTGCTGCTGATCTTTAATACCATTGCCGGACACAGCTGTTTCTGATACGGTTTTCAGTAACTACCTGCTGATCTTTAATACGGCTACGGACTGTGTTTCACAATCACGGTTTCAGTAACTACCTGCTGATCTTTAATACGGCTACAGGACTGTGTTTCCTGATACAGTTTCAGTAACTACACTGCTGATCTTTAATACGGCTACCCGGACTGTGTTTCTGATACAGTTCAGTAACTACACTGCCTGATCTTAATACGACTACGGACGTGTTTCACCATTTAGTTTCAGTAACTACACTGTTACTGATCTTTAATACCCGACTACGGACAGCCGACCTGATACAGTTTCAGTAACTACACTGCTGATCTTTAATACCGGCTACCGGACTGTGTTTCTGTTACAGTTTCAGTAACTACACTGTTACTGATCTTTAATACTGGCTACTGGACTGTGTTTCTGATACAGTTTCAGTAACTACACTGCTGACCTTTAATACCGGCTACCAGACTGTGTTTCTGTTACAGTTTCAGTAACTACATTTACTGATCTTTAATACCGGCTATCGGACTGTGTTTCTGATACAGTTTCAGTAACTACCTGTTACTGATCTTTAATACCAAGCTACGGACTGTGTTTCTGATACAGTTTCAGTAACTACACTGTTACTGATCTTTAATACCGTCTACTGGACTGTGTTTCTGATACAGTTTCAGTAACTACACTACTGCCGATCTTTAATACGGCTGCCGGACTGTGTTTCTGACACAGTTTCAGTAACTACTACTGCGATCTTTAATACCGGCTACGGACTGTGTTTTCTGACACAGTTTCAGTAACACTCACACTGCTGATCTTTGTACGGCTACGGACTGTGTTTCTGATACGGTTTCCAGTAACTACATATTTACTGATCTTAATACAAACTACCGGACTGTGTTTCTGACACAGTTTCAGTAACTACACTGCTGATCTGGCTACCGGACTGTGTTTCTGATACAGTGTCAGTAACTACACTGCTGATCTTTAATACCGGCTACCGGACTGTGTTTCTGATACAGTGTCAGTAACTACACTGCTGATCTTTAATACCGGCTACCGGACTGTGTTTCTGATACAGTGTCAGTAACTACACTGCTGATCTTTAATACCGGCTACCGGACTGTGTTTCTGATACAGTGTCAGTAACTACACTGCTGCTGATCTTTAATACCTGCTACAGAGAAGATCAGCCTGGTCAATTAACCACACTGCACCAATAAATGTCATTGAGCTTTCAAGCTTCATTTACGTCATTGAGTAAATATGATTTTAATCAAGTCAGTGTTCCGCCAAATGTGCAAAGCATTGCTCGCCTGCTGGAAAAAAAAACAGCAACACTTATGATTTAAGACAACAAATTACAGAGTAAGTGAAGGGTATTATAGTAGTAGTGTATGTGGATATTATGCGGCATAATATAAATGAGGCATCTAAGGTCAGGTTATTCGAAAACACCCACTTTCAAGAGTTTGTTTCTCTTGAGACAGTGTGTCTTTCGGTGTAGATTACACCTACGGTCATAGTGAACACACAGAATACTGTCCTTCCTCAGTACCTCGTCTGTTCTTACTCCCTACATATTCTCTACTAACTTGATACTGTTTGGCCGAAAGAAATTTTTGAAATTGGTAACCATTTACCAAACCGCTACAGAGAGTCCTAACAGGACAGTTTGTCCTCGGCTCCCTGTTATTCGTATCTTTGCGATGAAAATGAACGCTCCAATAAGACCCCATAAAGCCGCAGAGCAAACGGAAACTAAATAGCTTTCAGTAGATGGAAAACGTAAGTGAAGCTTGCGGGGTCGTTTTGACTCCTGAAAAAGTGGAGCCGCTGCTGTGGGTAAACGTCTCCATTTACCGTACATGATAAGATACTGTAATGCATCATTTACTGTATTTCCCTCCGGCATTCGGCAATATGTTGTAGTTCTCTTTGTGCAGTAATTGGTCTTTCATCTCTGCCATCACCCGACTGTGGAGGAGACAAACCAGCCGTTTATCATTTGATGTGAGTGATTAAATATTAAATGTAGACAGATGACATGAAATTACTTTTTAAAGCCATTAAGAGTGAGCTCAGTCAAGAAGGCTGCCTTAAAGGTCAAGGTCGAGTTAAGTGTGAGAGGAGGACTAAACTCACTGTGGGAACCGAGCCCATGATGTCAGGCATGACGTTCGGTTTTTAAGGAGGGGGACGCAAATCCCAACTGCTCCTACAGGAAGTCGGACTCTTGTTTATGTTGATGTGTTTATGTATGATGCAGAGACGTTATAAATCAGGAAACCCGTCTCTGGTTGAAATAACGTGGTGTTTATAGGGAACGTCACGTCCCTTCAGAAAAGAGAGCCGGTCATCCCTTTTTCCTTCCACAACCCCGGTTACACAGGTCCTCTGTTCCCTGTCCCTTTATATATGTGATCCTAACGAGGGGCAGGGAATGGCGGAGCCGTGTAGCTGGGGTCCCGGTTTCGTCTGCACCGTCCCCCTCGGATCTATAGGGTTCTATCTGTATTCTGAGCAGTTCTGAGGTATTGACCTTTAAAGGAACATTGACTTTAAGCGAGAAAGAAATCGACTACTGTTTCTGGTCCTGTCCAGGCAGTGCTTACAGTAGATGTTCTCAGTGGTGGGTAATTGGGTGCCTGCGAAGCATCGGGCAGTCGTCAGCACCTGCTGGAGGACTTCTCGGTCAGATGTGGAGCATCAGTAGCTGCAGTAGAGCATTTTCTGAACGGTACAGTGATCAAAGCCCACCTGTATACTGGGACACGTGTAAGAGTTCTTGGAAAGACTGTGTTGCGCCTTTTTGTCCATGACAGAGGTGTTCAGGGACCTGGGGAGGTCTTCCGGGACATGGATGCCAAGGTTAAGGTTGCGTCGCGAAAATGTGCACGTGCTTAAGGGTCGAGCTATACATTCCGAAATGTTAAGCCTACTTAGGCCTCAATGGACGCCCACGTGTCCCCAGTGTCCGCTGTCCCCCTAGCTGAAGAAGCTGATGAACTGCACTGGGGATGAGGGGGGGTGTGGGGGTGGGTTGAGTAAACTCCTCATTTTTTCTTGGATGAATCTTTCCCGTCTGTTTTGCATTCCGGCTCCAGCGAGGAGTCAGTGAAACAGCGCGGCGGCGGCAGGACTAACTTTGAGTTCGCTTGCTGAGAGCGTGATGAATGGCAGACGCTAAAACGCACAATATGTGCATTTATCACGCGTATGCTGCACTCTGGAAAGCCTCTGCCGTGGCAGCAGCGAAAGCAGCTTTGTTTGGCTTTAAACACTCGCAGACAAACGCACACACATCTTTCTCTTCCTGGCGCCGGCTCTGTCACACACACACCGACTTACACGCCGTGACACTGATCGCCTCCCAGTTCACAGTTGCAAATTAGACACATCATATCATATCAGCTTCCCTCATGACCGCAGCCTCAAAGCCCAGTCTTTCGCCGTTTAGATCAGATTAAAGAGAGCACGCCGCAGCGCACACGCGCCCCATCGACCGCGGTTCCAGGCCGCGCGGCCGCGCCATCGCAACAGCTCATCAGCCGATTGGATATTGCGGCGAAACCCCACGTAACTGGACCGTGGGGAAATGAAGGGGTATGAATTTGCATAGACTTACTCTGTTTCCCGTCATATGACACCCATGAACGAGCACAAGTAATCTGGAACCACGTATTAGCATAGCATACATAATCACATATTAGTGTGGAGAGAGACGCAAACGCAGAAAACAAGAGACTGTTTAGATTTACAAAGACAGTGGGGCATAAATAACATGTCAATCAAAGGCCAAATCCAATTTTATAACTCGCCACGCGGGCATGGCTGACTGCTGGCTGGACGGGCGCGTTACTCTCCCACGAGGGAACACAGAACCTTATGAAACTGGCGGAGCTTCAGTGTTTGTTTTGAAGAACTCTATTTCTGATATCCTCTTGATGGCTTAGATACTGGTTCAGATCCTGCCATATGATTTTGTCCCCGTACGCCGGCAGCATTTGGCAGACGCTCTTACTCAGAGCAGCTCGTAGTAGAATCAGTGTGCAGACTTACTCAAAGGCTGCTATTGATCAGCACGTCCTGATCTACTGCTCTGACCCTGAGATCAGACTTTCAGCTGAAACCAGTCCGAGCTCTGTGACCAGGAGAGAGAAGATAGACGGGTCGATTAGTTCTCAACTAACACACTTTCCTTTTAGCAACACTGTGAGTACTAACACTACTACTACTATTACTACAGCTACTATTACTACTACTACAGCCGCTACTAATACTACTATTACTACTACTACTACATGTATTATTACTACTACTACAGCCGCTACCACTACCGCTACTAATACTACTATTACTACTACTACAGCCGCTACCACTACTGCTACTAATACTACTATTATTACTACTACAGCCGCTACCATTACTGCTACTAATACTACTATTATTACTACTACTACTACAGCTGCTACTACTATTACTACAGCTATTATTACTACTACTCCAGCTGCTACTAATACTACTATTACTACTACTACTACATGTATTATTACTACTACGACATCTGCTACCACTACTGCTACTAATACTACTATTATTACTACTATTACAGATACTACTACAGCTGCTACTACTATTACTATAGCTATTATTACTACTACTACAGCTGCTAGTAATACTACTACTAATACTACTATTACTACTACTACTACTACTACAGATACTACTACTATTACTACAGCTACAGTTACTACTACTACAGCTGCTACTACTATTACTACTACAGCTATTATTACTTCTACTAATACTACTCCTACTACTACTACTACTTCTACTGCTACTTCTCCTACAACTACTGTTGCTACTACTATTACTACTGCTACTATTCCTACTACAGATACTACTACTACTGCTACTACTCCTACTACAATTACTACTACTACTATGAGTCCTACAACCACAATCTCTTTTGTGTAGACCCTTTTAAAAGCTTGGGGTGGAGCGGCTCTCCGTTGAGGTCGTGAACTTTGGCCAGACTGAGTTTAATATTGTCATATTTTTATGAGCTGTTATTAAAATGGGCTTCTGTGTCGTGTGCAGTGCTGAACTGTAAAGAGCCCAATCATCCAAATTCATCATCTTTATTCTCGGCATATTGTTGTACGTTGCTCGGCCGTCATAATTGGCACTCGCAGCTGTATTTTCTCATTTTCATTGTTATAGATACGGCTCCGGAACGTGATGGAAGGAGAGCGAAACTGCAATCTCATCACAGGAGATAACGCCCGAATCTGCGGCTAAATTAAGCTGAATGAAAATTACTGACAGGCTCCCGATCTTTCGTCTCCTCGTTGCTTCCGTTTGACCTACTTCTGAGGCAGAAACAGATGCCTGTCAAGACGTTTCAATTCAGCTTGTTTTAAACTCAATTGTCTTTGCGGTGAATTTCAGCAGCACGGCGTCATCTGATCAATACAGATACAAAAACAACACATACACTCACACCGTCGCTGTTCAGCCCCACAAGACCTTTCCTCAGGCTTTATGGACGCTGTCCTGAGTGCTGAGCATGTCCCACCACTCAGCACTGTCTCCATCAACATCCAAGCTTGGATCATCAAGAAGAAGCCATGTTTACTTCCTGACGTGAACATTTCTCACCGATTCCAAATAAAACTCCTTGTAGGAAACCAGTCATGTGACTGGAAGGTTGCTGGTTCAATTCCCTGAACTGGCAGGACGTGACTGAAGTGCCCTTGAGCAACACTGAACTCCCCGGACGCTGTAGATAGCGCTGCCCACCGCTCCGGGCACGTGTGCTCACTGCCCCCTGGTGTGTGAATTCACTAGTGTGTATGTTTGTGCATCAGTATGTGGTTGGGTTGAGCACAATGGGTCAATGAGCACGTTACCTTAGAGAAGCTGATTTCAGGAAAAAGCTGGAGTTGTATATGAGGTCACACTGAGGGTCTGCCAGGAGTCAGACAGTCGAACTCAGAATAATCTCAACATCAAAAGTAGCTGCGGCCTAAAGACCTCATACATATTTGGGACGATGTCTCTGTTCGACCTAAATTAGGAGGCTGATGTTTGAAGAAATGGTTGAATGGCCGCAGGTCGAATGGTCACGACTGAGGCGTCAAAGAAAAATTAAAAGCCTAAAAGCAAAGTTTGAAGAAAACAAGATCTCTTTAACAGCTCCTGTGATGTTGGATGCTGGAGAAGATGAAACAGAGCTTCTGAGCATCCAAAATAACAGATGTGGTGAAGAAGTCAGGTTGGGGCTACTTTACCTGCTGTGGGAATGTAGCCTGAGGAGGCTTTCACACCTACCTCGTTTAGTCTGGACTTTCAGGTTGGTCAGTCAGTCATGATCTTTCCTGCTTCTTCATGGTGGATCCAGAGCCAACCTGGAGTCACCGGGTGCAAGGTGTTTGATGGACCTTGGACAGTCCATCACAGGGCATCTCATACACTCACACACACTTAGGAGGCAGGTAAGCATGGGCAATTCACCTGCCATGTGCATTTTTGGGAGACAGGAGGACAGGAGGAGCTGCATGACACACCAGATGGTCTTGAATCTCCTCCATTTGTACACAAGCTGTCTGACTGTGGATCGGCGGAGTCCAAACTTTTCAGAGGTGGTTCTGTGATGAGCATCGGCATCTCACGGTCACACCCACTCACGTCTGATTGATTTAGGATCTGCTGAATATTAGAGTCTCGTTGGTTTGATTTGGTTCTGCTGAGCTACTTCTGTTACTTCTGAGCTTGTGGAGAAATATAGAAAACACAAACTTTCGAGCCCCACTGTAGACCGGACGTTCCTGCAGAGAACTTCATAGTTTGTCATTTAGCTTTAGTGCAGAAGACTGTAAATGGGGGGAGGTCTGTCAAGTGGATTTAAGGACTGGAAGCATGAAAGTATCTGAGCTCCATGTAGCGAAAGATAAATACAGCAGCTACAGTTATGGCACATTCATCAACCAGCTCATTAACACTGAAGGCCTAAGTGCCAGAAATCTCCAGCGTATTAAAGTTATGTTGGTCGTTATTATTCCCGTGTGCAATCCAAGAGACGTACATTTAACCGTGTTCCGTTTTATGTCTTCTGCTCGACTGGCAAACTGATATCGACCCCGTCTGCACCTCAATTACAGAGTGGAAATCAAATTTTTGTGACACAGATGTGCAAATGCACACGCACACCTTATCTAGTCCCTGTGGAGAAGTACCGCCAATAAAATAGGACACGTAGCTAATGCCAGGCTGGAGCTTGAGGGGTATATGGACCCACAGAACCGAACTATGTTTTCTAGAGGAACATCATTTTCTAGAGTGCTAAGCAGTTGCTTAGAGGAGCCCATGGCTGCTGATTGTTGGAAACATTGAAGTTTGTATCACCTTTAAACAAGCTATTGGTCTAACAAGCAAATCATGTCTGAGATTTTGGTCCACCTCCCTTTCAAACCAACAAAATGAATGCATGTCCCTGAAAAAGGGGACGATAGTGATGTGTGTGTGTGTGTGTGTGTGTGTGTGTGGGGGTTGTCAGAATTTTTCTTAAGGACCCATGGATGTCTGGACCGTCTCTGATGGACACGAGCCTTGTTTCAACACTGATTCGATGACCCATTGGGACACAAATGGCACTGCAGTCGTGAAATTGTCCATTTGACTGTCCATGTTAAATCAAATTCAAACCGACCGTCTGATCAGAGTCTGTGGTAGAAGCTGGTCGGACTGCAGAGCTACGGAATGACGAATTCGCTGTTAACTTAAATTACCATCCTTTTAACAGTGAAGGGAACTCGCGGACCAGTGAGCTTTCGTCCTCTGGGGTCGTCATTTTCCTTATCGACCGCTTCTTTGCGGAGACGTCTTCGTCTACCTCCAGGCGCAGTGGTGCTAAAAGTGCTTGGCTTGCACGAAGTTTCCGGGGGAATAATGACATTGTGGTGAAGTGTTGATTGAATTTATTCCACGGCTTCAAAACAAGGGCCTCCACGGCTGTGTCTTTACCTCTTTCACTCTCACTCTCTCTTTGTGTCTCCGTCTCTCCGTCTCTCGTCCTCCTCCTCTTTCAACGTCCCGTTTTTTTTTTTTTAATAGACCCCATTCACAGTATTTGAATAATAGGAAAAACAATCTATTCGTGGGGATTGTGCCACTATCACAAAATAGATTTCTTTAATCATACCCGCCGAGGGGGAAGTTTTTAGAGTGTATGCTGATTTCATTTTCCTACAAGTCTGCAGTATCATAAATAAATTTGCATGCGGAGCGCAGCGCGAGTGTGAGAATTTATCAAGTTGCAGCCGTTGATCACAAGCAGTGGTTCAGCGCGAGGTTGCCACATCTGAAAGGGATGGGGGGGTTGGGTTGTAGTGGTTATGGAGCTTTGTTCTCCCCCGTTTGCAGATGTCTAATAGCCCATAAGCGGTGGAGTAACGGCATTAAGGGTGAGAAATGCCATAAAGCAGAGGAGGGGTGACGCAAACAAACAGATGAATCAGATATTCAATTACACTGCATAATTCCAAGGACGTTAATAGCAAACGGCTCCCTCTCTTTTTTTGCTCTCGCGCTCCCCGTATCTCAGCCCCCCAGACGGAGAGCGTGGTGGATAAGCACACTCGGCATGTCACCCCCTCAAAGGAAGGATGGATATGATATTCTGTAAGTGCAGAGCTCTTCCTTTCTTTCCTTATTTTAACCTCTTCGACACTCGCAAGTGCACGCATGCACTCGCGCCTGACAGCAGGTTGAGAAAGAGAGACGCCTACAATGAAAATGTCAAGGTGCTGAAAAGGGAACTTGCTCCGGAATCTCTCTATTGGGATCTTCTTCACGCTGTTCTCCACCGTGGAAATGAAAATGCATCAGCAATGTAAGGCAACATGTCGACGGCAACGCAAGAGGAGTGCTACGCTCTTGACGCTTACCAAGTGTGTGAGCATGAGAGTGCGTGTGTGTGTGTGAGTGCCAGAGTTGTGTGTGCATGCGATACTTAACACTGATCCGCTCACTTCAGCGGGTGAATCCGAGCTTCTAATGCACTGCACTCCCAAGGCCGGGATGAGAGCTCCTGAGCGAATATGATTATGGTAATCGGAGGCGGTCTCTGGTGGAGGGCGCCAAATTGTCTTCATGAAGTGACCTAAAGTCCCACTCTGCTGTGTGGTCAACCGTCCCTAACAGGACAGACTTACTTCCACTGCTCATGGAGAGAGAGAGAGAGAGAGAGAGAGACAGAGAGAGAGAGAGAGAGAGAGAGAGAGAGAGAGAGAGAGAGAGAGAGAGAGAGAGGTGGACTTAATTCTCCTCCTTCCACATAATAGCTGTGGTGGTCCTGTGGGGTCCTGATCATTGAAGATCAGGGTGAAAGGAGGAGGAGGAGCTAGAGTCAGCTACAGAACACCGCAATCCAATAACAACACAGTTCAGGTGGGCTGCAGCGAGTGGGTGACGACCTGAAGCATCCAAACTGGGACTCAGCAGGAAGACTTCATGACACTTACACTTTAACAAAACAGGGACCGTGAATAATTCAATGTATGTCCAAAAGTTTGAGGACATTTGTTCTCATGAATATACATTCAGCTAGTTAACGTTGCTCCCATTGTTGACACAGATGTGCAAATGCACACACAGCTTGTCTAGTACCCGTGGAGTAGTACTGTGAATAGACAATGACATTCTGGAGCAGATGAGATGTAACAAACATGGCCCTGTTGTCACCATGTCTAATGCCAGGCGTGGGCTAGAGGGTATAAAGCCCCCCAGCATTGAGTTGTGGAGCAGTGGAGCTGTGTTCTGTGGAATGATGGAGCTCCATTTAATACTGGGATCCTGACCTCACTAACTCTTATTGCTGAATGCAATCAGATCCTCACAGCAATGCTTCAGAAGTAGAACATCTTCCGTGGACAGTAGAACGCAGTTACTCCAACAAAAGCAGGAGAAGAAATGGGAATTTGACATCTAACTGACATCATTTCAGCCAAAGGAGGAGATACCAGCTTTTAGGTGAGAGGGTCTGAACTTTCTCCTCACGTGTCTTCAGTTGTGTGTGGAGTTATATCACCTCCATCACCTCCATCTCTCAGTAAAGTTTCGATGGAGATCAAACCTCCGTACGTTTATACAGAAAGGTCTGAACTGCTTTTTGCCGGCTGCTGTTGACGTCCTCCGTTGGAGTTTGTGTCCCCGCTTCGTGCACATTACAGCAGCTGGAGAAAGTCATTGTCTCATGCTCAGCTATTGTTTGGCTGTTAAGGTTTTTCTCTTTGTGATTAGCCGACTCTCCTCAGTGGAGGAACCAACCCCTGTCTCATCCTCTCTTTCTTTCGTTTCTCAGCCCTTTTCTCTCGCCCTCCTTTTTATTTTTTTTTGCCTCAGTGAAAGAAATACATTTCCTACGCTACGCTTCCTGTGACAGCATTCTTTTGTTTTCCAAACAGTTTCATTGTCTGGGAGTGGATGTAGGCCTGAATGATGCTGAGCGTTTTATGGACGTGTTTTTTTTTTTCGTGGTGGGAAAGGAAAGAGCAAGTGCCTGCCGTCGATAAAGAGAGATGAGAAAAAGCGAGGAACAATAGGAAGGAACTGTAAGCAACCGCACTCAGAATGGACCGAACTTTTACGTTTCCAGCCCAGTGTTCTGAAGTGAAGGCATTTGGGAATGTTGGCAGCACCAGCAGGAGAAAGACAAGGCTTAGTTTGAAAACTGGTGGAACCGGATTCACAAAAGCTTTCCAAAGAGAAACATAAGAAGAATTTAAAGACAAACCCCAAGAAGTTTATAAGAACATCCCTCAATCACCAGCCGGTCTTTAGAACTTCTTTAGACCTAAACCGATTCGCCACTGTTCTCTGGTTTGGGATTTGTTCGGTTTACGAGGACAATGGAACGTTTCTGCACTTTAACACAAATCCTGAACGTGACTTTGGCTTTTTCCCAAGAAGTAATTTAGGTTTTAGGAAGATATCAGTGAGCGAGGCCCAATGTTTATAAATGCAATGAATTTAATCACATTCACATGAAATATTTAATATTTACATCTCAAATGAAGACAAATGTAACGTAGGATCTCCTGAAAACAACCATATCTGCCATTATTAGGATCTGGATCTCCAAGAGATACTTTTCAAATGCTTTGGTCAATAAAAGTACGTCAAACTACAAACATGTCCCACAAAACTGGTCTAGAGTTCGGAAGGTTAAAGACTCTTGAGTGTTACGTATGTAAACATTTAAAATGATGGTTCTTCAAGGGTTCTTCAGCAAGGAGAATGGCTCTAAATAGAACCAGGAACATCAGAACAAGTTTCATCCACAGGGTTGCTGGACTGTCCCTTAGAGATGCAGCTCCTCCACGTCAAAAGGAGCCAGCTGAAGTGGTTCTGACGCCCCCTGGACGCCTCCCTTGTGAGGTGTTCCAAGCTTGTCCAACCAGGTGGAGATCACGGGGAAGACCCAGGACTTGCGGGAGAGATGATAGTTCTTGGCTGGCCTGGGAACACCTTGGAATCCTCCCAGGAAGAGCTGGAAGAGGTGGCCGAGGAGAGGTAGAGAAGACAGAGAGATGGAGAAGTGCCGTGGAGGACTTAAAAGAAGCGTGGATCAACCGTTCCTCAGAAAACACATCTTCTGCACAACACGGGACTATGTCAGAGACATGAAAGCAGATGTAGATGGATTGTAGACATGGGGTCTGACATACAGAGACAGCTTTTACACCGAATTAAAGACGCGCTCGTGTAACTAGATGTGTCGTCTGATGTTATTAATGTCTTCATGTTTTCATGCTGTTCTTAAGCTCTTATAACATCCATGTGTCTACACTCACTGTCTACTTTATCAGCTCCTCTGACCACACAGGAGCACTTTGTAGTTCTATAATTGGAGACTGTGTGTGTGTATGTGTGTGTGTGTGTGTGTGTGTACAGCTTTAGTGTAGCTTTACATTTCCGGGCCTTTCCCGACCATCTCCCCGGCCGTTAATCCGAGGTTCTCGGAGGGATGCCAGTAAGCTAAAGACAAAGTTGCAAAATTGGCTTGTTTTCGGATGACTAGACGTAACCCACCCCCTTCTCCCAGGCTGGCGCGCAGCACTCCGGACTCTGCCGTGTGTTTGTCAGACCTCATGCAGCGACTGATTTTCAGTTTCACAAAAGTGTAGAGGGATAAAGAAAGGGAGGGAGGTTGCAGAGCGCTTTACTCAGCCCGGGAAAGCGATCCATAGAGCCAGCGCTGCAATCAGGCCACAGTGAACAGCAAAGGCTCGGGAAAATCTGGGCCAGTGTGCTAGCTGATGTTACAAAACACACTTAAAAGCCTTGTCGAGCAATAAGTAACCGCAACCCTCGCAGTCACCCCTTCAGAAGGGCCCGTCTGTCACGTCGGAATGTCGGAGTCGCTGAGGAAGGAATTCATATGGAATGAAGCTGTCGGCGACATCAAGGATTCTGCAAGTGCGAGGAGAACTAAAGGGATGGTGAACCGTGATGTACTAATTATTTCCCTTGTGCAGAAAGTGCGGGAGCCGTTTAATGGAACGGTCCCTCTTCCGGAAACAATGCTGGCAGGATGCATTTGCTGAAGAACCATAACAAAAGGTTTTCCTTAACAGCATAACCAGAATCATTCTCACAGCTTCCATCATTCCATACGGAACCGCTATCTGTACTGGAGAGCCTTTGAAGATGAAGTGTACACAGCAAAAAAGCCTTTGATCGCATAAACTGACATATTGAAACATAAGGACGTCTGACCTTCAGTGTAACTACACTGAGAGATGGAGGAGATCAAATCTACACACATACAACTGAAGAAACCTCTTTTAAATGCATAATAAAAGTACGATCAGATACAGAAATGATCAGACCATCATTAGAGGAGATAGAAGGAACCTGTCTTATTTAAACCTCAGACATTAGAGTGGTTTGCTCTTGATTGTTGAAGTGAGTGGGATCACCATGGTCAGATCCAAAGAGCTCTCTGAGGTCTTCAGAAAGAAGGCTGTAGATGCAGATGAGTCTGAGAAGGGATTTAAAACGATCTCAGAACAATCAGAAAACAGCCGTTCCACTGTCCAGAACAAGTGGAGAACATTGAAACACCTGCCCACATGGTCAGATCAGACCATCCTCCAAGAGCAGAACCACAAGATGAGTAAAGAAGATCCAACAATCCTAAAATGTTCATCACAGAGCTACAGGTATCTCTCACCACAGCTGATGACAAAGTGCAGCTTCTAACATCAGAAAGAGACCAAACCAGTCTGATCTTCATGGAGGAGTTTAAGGAGGAAACTCTTACTGTCACAAAAACATCAGGACAAAATTAAAGTTCTTCAGAGAACATCTAGACAGAGAGCAGGACTTCTGGAGCAATGTTCTTTGGACAGATGAACCCAACACTGAATTATTTAGACACAGTAACAGAAGACATGTTTGGAGCAAACCAGACACAGCATTTGGAAGGATTTCTAGTGCATTGCTGTGAGGATTTGATTGCATTCACTATATACACACTATGTAGACTACAGAGTATTATAGTGAATGGTGAACCATGCACTAATTATTCCCCATGTGCAGAAAGTGGGAGGGAGTGTTAATGGAGTGAACGGTCCCCCATGGAAGCACCGATAGTGATGAAGGTGTGAATGCGCTGGACTGGCAGGACTTTTCCTTTCCGATATTTCATCTCACTGTTTTTGGCAGCTGTCTTTGTCAGGCAGTGTGTGTGTGTGTGTGTGTGTGTGTGTGTGTGTGTGTGTGTGTGTGTGTGTGTGTGTGTGTGTGTGTGTGTGTCTTGGATCCTGTCCATTTATCTGGCCACATTTTCAGAGGCATGTCAGAGGGATATCGACAGACAGCCCAATCTGGTGGCAAGTGCAGATATTGTACGCAGCACACATCCTGCTCATTCAGTTCTGGGAAATTGCTCTTTTTCAAAAAAGCCTGTCATTATTTTGTCACGCCGCGTCCCGAGTGACATTTACAGCAAATAAGTCCACCCACTAAAAGAATCAGAAAGGGTTTGGGCACCAGTCGGGAATGTTGGGATTTTGTTTTGCAATTCAAACACAGCATTAGTGGAGGTTTGTTCTTCAATCACTAACATGTTAAATGCCACGGAGCAGCGTGCTGAAAGCGGTAGGCCTGCACTCGGAAAACAAACAGGGCTCTTCACCAGGCAGGGTTTCTATATGTACTGCACCATTACAACCATTAACGCTCATTAAGGCTTATTTGCCTGGAGAAACGTCTCTGCAGTGGAAAGCCTTTACTGAAGAACCCCTAACCTTTAGAGCTCCAGGCAAATTCTGTGGGATGTTTTTGTAGTTTGACATACTTTTGTTCCCCATAAATACAGAAAGTTATTTATAGGAGACAGTCAGACAGATATTATCATTTTCAGCAGATCCTAGACGACTCAAATTTGTCTTCATTTGAGATGTAAATTAACAGATGGTGTTTGTTTTGCTTATAAGGCTTAAAAAAAACACTTTGTGTCTCAAAGTTGCTTTTGGAAATCGATCATTCGTAGTGTTTTTAAGCTGAAAATGTAATCATATATATTTTTACATTTTGTTATTTATGTATGTGTGAGTTTTATTCCTTCTCATGGCTTTTATTCTGAAATTTGGACACTGTGTGAGCAAAGAAAGAGGGCAAACAGCCCCTCCCTGCTCATTTTCCTCTATAACCCAATATCTGGACCACAGCTGATGAATGGGTGGTTCGATATATTCTGCTCGGGATGGACAGCAGATGGTGAAAAGTGCCTTCTCTTTCATTTTACAATTGTGAAAAACAGCACATTTTAAATCATGTTGATGCTCATCTGACCCTTAAGAGGGACAGTAGCACCTCTAGAGTTGCTGCTCCAGCACATGTAATTTTATGAAAATACCATAAAAGTGTCATATTAGTGTGAAATCCTGTAATATTACTCTACCCCCACAGTCCACATCACCTCAGATGTTTCTTCTGAATCTACCGGCTTGCCCACAAATGCATGTGAAAAGCATGTCGCTTAGTGGTGGCTCAAAGCAACACTTACTCTTCCCCACTCTAGAGGGAGACATTGAGTAAGAAATGCCCATTTTCATATAATGCCGCTTTAAAGCAATAATACAAAAGGTGCCTTCAGCCTAAAGGCCTTTTCTCACTAAACCCAATTTACTGTGATTTATATGCACATTATTTTATTCACACAGCATTTTCTATCTCCACCAATCCCAGCTGAGTGCTGTCATGATTACAGACAAGATGATGGATCAAATGTTCCAGGACGTTCCAGAAATGCATGCATTTATCTTTTCTAATCAAAATCAAATCATCAAATCTAGTTTAGTCAAATCACATTATGCAGGTGTATGGATGAGTGAAAGACTGTCCCTCGCAGTAGTGAATTGTATACATATATGAAATACAAATAGAGAATATACACATGAACTTACGCTACACAAATTCTATACACACATTTTTGCCAAGTTCTGTGTTTTTAAAACTCTAAATGAAATTTTGCATTATATTTACATCAGCACTGAGTATAGGTGGGTGTAGTAAGATACCGTCTTGGGTGGGTGTAGTAAGAGACCATCTCTGGTGGGTGCGGTGGGAGACAGTCTTTGGTGGGTGCAGTGTGAGACAGTCTTTGGTGGGTGCGGTGGGAGACAGTCTTTGGTGGATGTAGTGGGAGACAGTCTTTGGTGGGTGCGGTAGGAGACAGTCTTGTGGTGGGTGCAGTGGGAGACAGTCTTTGGTTGGTGCAGTAGGAGACAGTCTTGTGGTGGGTCCAGTACGAATGACCATCTGAGAGATGACTATTACAGTCAGTGGATCAGCGACTCAGTGATTCCGAAGCTGCTGTTATACTTAGATTCTTGCAGATTTGTGCTGATATGCTGAACTTCAGGTGGTTGCGATGGACCGACCCACTGCAGATCCACAAACAGGACTGACAGGACTGATGAATGATGTGCTAAAGTGGGCATCTAGTCAAACAATCCTGAACACATTCTGGGGGGTGGGGGTGGAGATGAGGACGGGGTGGGTTTGGGAGATCATATGGCAACAGGAAGCAGTGATACACTTACTGGAGTGAAGGTTGAGTGTGTCAGAGAAATCTTATACAGCTTCCTGACGCAGTTCGTTTTTCTCCCGCCGGTGTCTCTTTATGGTATTAAGCAAAGACACTGCCAAACAAATTAGGCCCTCGGCCTCCAGCGCCCTGCCACTGGGCCCCTTTAAAGATTAATACATATTGACAGTGTATGGATGTCAGGCTTGTGGCTATCTCACGTTTCCCTGCGCCTGAGTGACTTGATTTGAATGCCTGGCCAGACAAAATCCATACTGGACAGATTTGAACATAACTTAGAAGACCACAAGTATGCTGCACTGCATTTACCATTCAAAGCGAATGCTGGAAAGGCTGAGGACCCCCAGCAAGCTGTTCACCCAGAGGAACACTCTCAGCAAAAAAGGCTTCTGTATAGTGCTGGAAAAGGCTTGTTCTTGTCGTTAAAGGACTCTGTGGTTACATACCAGCGATTTCCTATCACACAGAAACCACCGAATCACCTAAAGAACCATCCTCGTCAAGGGCGTGTGGGCTTGCAGTGCTGTTGGGAAGGAAGATGAAGGTGATCAGGATCAATAACTGATAAATGTAGACTGATATGATCAATATTTATTGATCTAATCATACAGACGTCTCTGCATGGAGTTGTAGAGGTTCCAATTGGTGTCCTGTGATGATCCATCCCATGCAGCTTGAATGTTCTCACTCAGTTCTGCAGATGATGTGGTAGGGGTGGAGTGTTGATAGAGCGTCCAATAGCATCCCACACATTTTCAATCAGGGACAGGTCTGGAGACTGACCACAAACTTGCACCCACACCATGACACCACACCATCTGGATGTGTGACAACAAACCACTGCTCTTGGCGCCTCCACGCATGGATTCAGTGGTCGTCTCCACCAAGACAAAAGCAGGACTCAACACTGATGATGACCTTCTGCCATTATGAATTCCAGCGAGGCATGATAGTGGGTGCATTCCATTCCTGAAGATGTGCAGACGTTGCACCAGAGTGACTCATTGCTGGTCATGATCATTCAGGACCAGTGGGCTGCCACCGCACTGTCCACGGTGGGTGGTAATGCCTTCTATGATGCATTCCCAGTACAACCATGGCACTGTGGATCGAGGAATACCTGCAGAACTTCAGAAATGGAAAATAACTGATGTAACTGATATACTGTATTGAACCATTCTTAAGGATTCTAGATAGAACCATCTACATGCGCATACAGTCAGATTAAAAGAAGAACCTGCTGAACTGCATGTAACCATCATCATTTTCTTGGAAAGGCTTGAAGCTCCGCTCTCCTTCTGGGCCACCATATGCTGGCAAATTCATAAAAGCGACTCCGACATAAAGCTGTCCAATGTTGACTTTTATGAACACTTTACAGCATATTCAGTAAGACGGCGTTCGATCGGAGGCTGTGATGGTGGAGGGAGATAAAGAGTGAGCACTGTAGCAGCCCAACGACCCTGGAGAAGGTAATAAAGACTGAATTCATTTCCGCCCGTGTCGCCGGCAAGTGAGCCAACACCTGAGACCAGGAAGAACAGCAGCCCCTAAATCAAAGGCCCAACGGCAAACGACGTCTCTCAGTCCATTACAGCCAATATGTGCCACTTAGAGAGTAATTGTAAGCGCATCTGCAGGGGCTTTTCTCTTTCTGCCACTGTCATTAACATCTTGTAAAATCACAACGTTAAGTGTTATTCTGTAATTGACTTACAGACGCTCGGCCCACAAACGTGTTGATTTAAAACTACTGTCCAGAGATCGGACAGGCTTGTACGGAATGTTGGCAAAACGGTTTTCAAGAAGGTGTGTTTATCTTGGCGTAATGGAATAATGAGAGTTCAGCACATGGAAGTGATAAACTGTGAACCTGAAACACCGCTGATCCTCCTTCAAAAGAACATCCGTCCTCTTATCCATTTGTTCCTGGTTGTGGAGGATTCAGAGCTGAACTGGAGCCGTGGAACGCCGAGGCGGGAATCCCCGCGGTACAGTGCACCAGAACATCACACTGTAAAACCATGTCTGAGATATGAAAATTCAACACTCAATGAACCCATGTTCCAGCACCTTTCCACTTCAAGTGCCTCTGTCATCAGGGGTGTCTTGGTCTACAGGGGGGTTGAGTTGGGCATTGCCCACCCAAAGAAATCATCTGCCCACCAATAAAAATCCCGGTTCATCGGTATGTTTGGTATTTGGTTGGCCTGGTGGTTGATGGAACCAGCCCTGTGACTGGAAGGTCGCTGGGTTGATTTCCTGAACTGGCAGGACATGACTCAAGTGCCCTTCAGCACTCCGCAGCTGCTCCCCGTGCACCGTGGATAGGGCTGCCCACCACTCCGGGCATGTGTGCTCACTGCCACTCAGATAACAGACCCCCACACAGTCCTGCCCACCCAGAGAGACCAAGTATACTCTCTGGGACTCCCAGTAACGGATGTCTGTGGCATCATAGGGTGTTAAACCTACAACTTATTGATGATAAGGCCAGGGGTTAGATGCCACTTGTGAGCCCTTGTTTCACCTTTTTAGGCATTTATTTTTTTATTTATTTAATTAGCTAGAACAGAAATCGGGAAAGCGTTCCGAGTCTGAGGGGTGAACAGACGATCCATAAAAGCTATTGCAGACAGTGTGAATTAGGTGTGACGGGTGTGACAAAGACACTGGAGTGGTTTGATTGCTCTTGTTGTGAATGTGTGTGTGTGTGTGTGTGTGTGTGTGTGAGTATGAGAAAGATAAGAAGAAAAGGGATGTGCGCGAGTGATGGTGAGAGAGTGTGTGTACGAGTGACATGTTCGACAAAGGTGTGCGTGTTAATGGGGAGTAAAGTGCGCCTAATATAACCTAAGCACAACGTCAGCTGAACGTTGCCCTGCAGGCAGTGTGGAGGCGGGAAGGTACTGCGCTTTATAAGCCACAGTCTGATGACACCATTCGAGATGGAGAATATGGTCAGAGAGGGTTGTGGAAGGTTCCACCACATGACCAGTGATAAAAATGGGATCGGACACAGCAGTGCTGCTGGAGTGTTTAAACCCCTCAGTGTCTCTGCTAGACCGAGAACAGTCCACCGACCAGAAACGTCCAGCCGACAACGTCCTGTGGGCGGCGTCCTGTGAGCACTGATGAAGGACTACAGGACGACCAACACAAACTGTGCAGAAACAGATGAGCTTCTGTCTCTGACTTTACATCTACAAGGTGGAGACACTCGGTAGGAGTGTCTAATAGAGTGGACAGTGAGTGGACACAGTGTTTAAACACTCCGTCAGTCCTGCTGTATCTGGGTGTTTTTGTTGGTCCTGGTAACAGTGGCTTTGCCTCGTCTGCCTAGTTTGCAAGCGTTATATAATCCATGCAACTTTACGTGACCTCATTTTGTCGCCACTTTTCTGGGCCTAGGAGGGTCTTTCCATGAGTAAACCTGTTTACACGAACACGCCGGGATTAACGAGGAGTCTCCGTGTAGGTGAAACTCCCCACACCGTGCCGACTCCGACTGCAGGCACTTCTCAGTCTTCAAAAGAAACGCTAAATGAAGCGGCTCCTGGAAAAACGGGGAAACGTGTTACGAATGCAGATATCACCACCGCTGCTGCCTCATGAACTCCGATCTCCAACTGTGAGAGCCGGCATTCTTATAGGCTTATACTTTTGCGGGAGGGATGGGAACGTTGCTTTACAGACTGCCAAACGCTCTTTTTTTTTTTTTTTCAAACGGATGTACAAAGATGGAGAAGAAAGCGAAGAATCTTCAGTGAGGAAAAGAAATCGTTATTCCCGACAAAAACAAGGCAAAAAAAAAAAAAAAGGAAAAATCAACATGGATGAACCGGAATGGCCTACTTTATGCCCAGTGGGGCTGATTTGCTCATATTTGCTGATGAGGCTAAAGAAGAAAGCTGCTAAAGTGAAGAGAGCGAGCGCTGGCTTTTAACAACATACTAAGAAGAAAATAAAAATAAATAAATAAACAAAAAGGCAGCTCTTTTTTATGATCCAGTAACGATCTCTCTCTCTCTCTCTCTCTCTCTCTCTCTCTCTCTCTCTCTTTCTCTCTCTCTCTCTCTCTCTCCTGAGCAAAATCCTTCTCAAGGCACAGAAAGAAGTAAATATTGATAGAGCCCTGTCCCACCAGCCATCCAAAGCATTCCACATTTTCTCCCACCGTGAAATGAATTCCTGTCTGCACAGCATCTCCGATGCTGCCGAAAGGTGCGCACCGATTGCAGCGCCACTCCAGTTTCATCACCATGGCGTTTGGGAATGGTGTGCTCCTGCTTCCGTGCCGAAGTCCGCTGTTGGGGAATTTAGGACGTCCTCTCTGGTCTGGTCTGGAGACACTAAAATGATCACCAACTACAGATGAGATCTAAACAATCTGTTTGTTTTCAACTGCAGATTCCGGCACGACAGCGTTCCGGCGGATGACGAAGTGAACAAAACGGGAAAATAAACAGTGTTTAACCAAAACTAACATTCCTGGCTGCAGTGTGGCATGTGCGCCGCACCAGGCCTCCTTTTCCAGGCTGGCTTTGTTGTCTACCCCTAGGCATAGCAGGAATGTTGCTCCCGCTGGAGACCTACTCCTCGGAAAACACTGGATCTACTTGATGCTCATTGCGTGCCGTCACAGAGGTGATATATCAGATATATCCGGTGGGTCGTTCTCAGCACTGCAGTCACACTGACATGGTGGTGGTGTGTTAGTGTGTGTGTGCTGGTACGAGTGGATCAGACGCAGCAGTGCTGCTGGAGTGTTTAAACCCCTCAGTGTCACTGCTGGACCGAGAACAGTCCACCGACCAGAAACGTCCAGCCGACAGCGTCCTGTGAGCCCTGATGAAGGACTAGAGGACGACCAACACAAACTTTTACAAGACACAGTCCACAATCAGACACTGGTATTGGTATAAGAGTCATTTTGACCACGTCACCCTACACGGACAGGTGGTATTTCTGTGTGGTTGACAGGGGGTTGCGAAGGTAGTCTTCTGTAGTCTTTGTGATTGAGAAAGTCTTTATATATATATATTAATCAGAGACATTCATTTACTGGTATGATTATTGTTATTATTATGTCTCCGAGAGTGAATTATACCTCACCAGCCTTAATCTCATCGTTTGATTAGGAGACAGAATCAGGAGGAGAATCTAACCCTGGAGGGCTTCTTCCCCCCCGTCCTCTCAGTTTTGTAATAATTATGAAATTGTCTGGGATAATAGAGGAACAATGCAGACGCTGCGAACAGAGATTAGCTGATTAACGCTGCCACATCCTTTTCATCCAGCCCATAGTTTAATTCACTTCCAGCTCCTAAAACGTCTGAACCGGGAACAGAAAGCTCCACGGGCCTGTGATTCCCTGGCTCAGGTGTGCTGCCAGCTGGAAGCAGATAAAAATGTGGACTGGCTGTTCCCCCCCGAGGATTGGGTTACGAATCTCAGATCGAGATGAATTCACAGGTGTGTCCCGTTTGCACACGTGTGCCAAAACAAAGTGGACTGACGCCTCCTTAAATCAGCGACGCCGTGTAAACCTCACCTGAATACATTCACACACACGGTGCTGTTTACCGGCCCACCGCTGATACCAGGATACGAGTTCTCCGTGTCTCATTAATAAAATCATCCCGATCCAGCTGCACTGATCTTAGAAGAGCAGGAACACATTCCCAAACGTGTTCCCACACATTTGTTAAGGTTAAACCGCTTCATTTTTGGTGGTTTAAAGAGTGGTTTCTATTTCAGGTGGTTGCCAAGATGTTACTAGATGGTTTCAGTGGTCTTCTGTGAGTTTGCTATGGTGCTGCATGTTGCTGCTAGATGGTTGACATGATGTTCTACATGGTTGCAAAGTTACTTGGGTAGGGGTGTTTGCCTATTGGTTGCTATGGTATTCCAGATGGTTGCAAGAGGTGGTATTAGGTGGCTTCTGTGGTGGTCTGTGAGGGTGCTATGGCACTGGAGGTTGCTGTTAGATGGTTGATATGGCAGTGGGTGGTGTTCCACGTGGCTGCTAAGATGTTGGTAGGCAGTTATGATGTTTTGGCAAATGGTGCAATAAAGCAGGGTTCCTTCCGGGTTCTTTCACATCTTCTTCATCTAACTGCACTCCAACCATCTGATTCCATCCTTTCCTGTTCCACAGTCTTCTGCTTTTCAACGCTCAGGTAGCACAGTTAACTAGAGAGGCAACAGTGGACCACTCAGCATAATGGTAATATCACCCTGTAGAACCAGCGGCGTATCCTTTTTGTTTGAGGGGGCTTCAGGGGGGATGCCATTTGGAAATGTTATTATAGCTCCAGCAACATGCTGCACTGCAAACAGCTGAGTGCTGTAAAGAGCAGGACGTTCACACACTCGATCGAGACAGACTTCCATTCAAATGAGGCAGTCGGGAATCAGACAGTTATGATGAAATATCTCCACTTCTCAAACAAAAGAAGGTGCCTGGACACGGAACGAGTGGGCGTCGGAGCACGCCGAAGAGCACCGGGCTGGTGGGGGAGTATTTTCTGGTGTAATCTGGGTGTCAGCAGGAGCAAGACCCGTGAAGGTAGGGGACAGGACATGGGCTGTGGCGAATTCCGCCTTTTGAACCGAAGATGACAGGCAGGTCCGGAGGCCAGCGGTGACACATCTTTTAGTAATTGGATCCCAAGATGGACACAGTGACTTGGTATTGTGGCATTTTCTGCAGCATCGAGGTCCATAATGACCAGGGACTGGAGGGGGCAGGGTCGGGCACACCAGCAGTAAATTAACACCTGTACATGAAAATACACTGGAGGTAATTACAGGCAGAGTCCTGTGGACAAGGAACCATGAATTAGCTCTCAGTCAGCTATGAGAGACGGAAAACCATTAGGAGATGGCTTTATAGAACCTTATAATAGGGTTCTACTGGACAGTGTAAAGCACAGACCAGGTTCTGCTATTGTTCTCCAGTTCTGTATACAATCATTTTTGCTTAGAACACAGAGAATAGTGATAAACATGACAGATATATTATAGATATATTATAAATAGAATAGGCTGAGCTACACTGCGAGGCGTGTGTTACTGCAGTTCTGGTTCGGACCTTCAACACCTTCTCCTGATCTTCATTTGAACTAAACTAAACCGATAATTAGACCATCGTTAGAGAAGAATCTGTCTAATTTAAACCTCAGTTTGGTTCTTGATTGTTGGAGTGAGTAGTACCACCATGACAAGATCCAAAGAGCTCTCTGATGAACTGGTGGTTGATATGGTATGGTGGCTAATAATAATAATAATAATAATAATAATAATAATAATTATTATTATTATTATTATTATTATTATTAGTAGTAGTAGTAGTAGTAGTAGTAGTAGTAGTAGTAGTAGTACTAGTAGTAATGGTAGTAGTAGTAGTAGTAGTAGTAATTGTGGTAGTAGTAGTAATGGTAGTAGTAGTAGTAGTAGTAGTAGTAGTAGTGGTAGTAGTAGTAGTAGTAGTAGTAATGGTAGTAGTAGTAGTAGTAGTAGTAGTAGTAGTAATGGTAGTAGTAGTAGTAGTAGTAGTAATGGTAGTAGTAGTAGTAGTAATGGTAATAGTAGTAGTAGTAGTAGTAGTAGTAATAGTTTGACCCCAAAAGGAAACCAAACAGATTTTTGTGGAAGTATACGTATAAATATGAGTTTCTCAGTATCAGTATTTAGGAAAAGTACACGATACAAGAACCAGCCGTCCATTTACCACAGCGTGTCTAAAGCCAGTGTAGAGTTCTGCTCCATCCCGACTCTGCAGGGTGTGTTTTGTTGTTCCAACGAATCAGCTCATTAATAAACTCTTCTTGAGTCAAAGTGGTTTTGTTACAGCAAACAAAACTCTGGAGCAAGCTAGTCCTGAGGGACCTCTAACCAGTTCCCAGGCTCCCTCTCTTCCAGCTCCAAACACACCTGAGCCAGGCAGTCCAGGCTGCAGAAGGTTGATTAACTTGGCTCAGGTGTGTAAGTTAGTGGAACAGAAGGAAAAAATTGGAACTGACTGGGAGTCCCCGAGGAACGGGTGAAGAACCTCTGCACTGGAGTGTTGGTGCTCCTCAAAGCCTGAGATGCAGTAGAAGCAGCGAGCAGCTGATCAGTTTCACGTCTGGGCTCTTCTGAAAGCAGTTTGGTCGGATCAGATAGACGAGCGAATGTTTCTCCCCCTCAAAGTTCGTCTGAAGAAAGCACAGCTGTGCCAGGCTTCAGAGGCTCGTGCAGCGAATCCTAATGAGCCTGGCCCGTAATTCGTCAAACAGCTCTGTCAGACGGAAAACAAAAGACGAGCGTGTTCTGCTGTACGCGACAAAATGCCACTTTGTCAGCCATCGCGCAAGACGACTCCGAGTCAAAGGTGAGGCGCTCGTTTTCATTGAGAGCAATTTGTTTAAAAAGGATTTTAAAAAGCCGGAATGCTGAACCTTTTCCCCATCAAACGAGGGAATGAAAGAGCGGAATCCCAACCTGTCATTCAGGAAGCGTTAAGAGACATCAGTGGCTGATTGTTCGGAATTTAGAGTAAGTCATGTTTCAACAAGACTTTATCTTGTTGGAGTTCAATTATTTCACACAATAAACCTTCAACGCAAGCCAAGCTGTGTCATTCAAAGACAAATAATTAGGCATCGACTTGGCACAACAACAGAGATTTCTTTTGTTCAGCTTTATTTTCGGTGAAATAATGAAATTCCACTAATTGCTTGCTTTCTTCCAGTTGGGTTTTGTTGTATGTTATTGACTGCTCCTGTGGTCCAACCTGCAGGAAGACGCCGTGCCTCGTCGACTCGTGTCAGGAACCATACAAAGACGAACGATTAGGTTTTGAAAAATGAAGATTAATATATATAAATGTGGACAAAAGTATTGGGACAGAGTGTCTCCAAGTTGCTCACTGGGTCTAATGAGCCAACACTATGAACCACCGATCGCCGATTTGAACCCGAGGTCATGCTGCTTGCCATCGGCAGCCGGAATCCGGGAGACAGTGACGACGCAGTGGCTATCTATCCGAGGCATTGTTTGACTTCACCCTCCTAGTGTCGGGAGTATTGGTTGGCACATCCAAGTTGGGATGGAAAATTGGAATATTGAAAGTACGGACTCAAGCTCATTCATTGTTTCTTCTTAAATCAACGGTATTAGAGTTTATCCTGCTTTCGTTGGAGCATCTCTCTCTACAGACTCCTCAGAGTCCTATTCTATTGGCAGTACTTCTCTTTAAAGACTAGACAATCTGTGTTTGTCGTTTTCAATTGGCACCCAGAACCGATTCTGGGCTTGTTTGAGGGAGGAGCTTATGTGCTTC
The DNA here is from genome assembly GCA_034509495.1 of Acestrorhynchus altus. Classification (NCBI taxonomy): domain Eukaryota; kingdom Metazoa; phylum Chordata; class Actinopteri; order Characiformes; family Acestrorhynchidae; genus Acestrorhynchus; species Acestrorhynchus altus. The sequence continues at coordinate 1,460,282 of CM067520.1, read as the reverse complement.
CACAAAGTTAAAATGATAGAGGACGGGATGAGATGGACAGTGAAAATGGAAAGTGGACACATGCAGTAAGCATGATTTGTATATACAGCAGTGGGGTTAGAGTGAATCGCACACCTGTAGGGGGAGCCCAGGAGCAAAACGATATGTGAACATTTACCCGCTAGATCGGAAAGCAATCCTGCATCCATAATTTGGGAAGGTGTGGAATTTTGGGAACTTTTATTTTCTGGCAGAATTTTAACACACGCCTGATTTCAGGTATTATTACTCCTGATGAAAGCGCTTTTATGGATGGATTTTTGGGAATGCTATTTGATGTATGAATCTTTAATTTGAACTTTGGGTTTGGTGTGGATCTCACGGGAGTCCTGCTTTCCTCTGCATGTGCTTTCTCACATTTAGATGAGAGCTGTACACTCTCTCTCTCTCTCTCTCTCTCTCTCTCTCTCTCTCTCAGAAATGAACTGGGAAAGGTGCTAGGAGGGGCAACGGGTTTTTTTTTTCATCTTTTGTTCTCCATTAGAAACAGTGGCGGCAGATGGAGAGGACATCGGGGGAATTGCAGATACACAGGTAAGAGCATGCTCTTAAGAAATGGAAACCCTGAAGACCTGCACTCCAAATCTGGAAGCCTTCAGCAGGGGTCTCATTAAAACACCTCACCACAAAGGAATCAACAATGTCTCAAAAACCAAACATTCAGGGACTTCTCCTGCTCTAGATGTATTACAGAAGCCAAACCCATGGGAACCTATTCTCTTCCATACAGTATTCCTTACATGTTGAGAGTAAATGGGAAAGACTCTCTCCGTACGGTCACAAAGGGACCTCCTGAGAGTCCTGCAGCCGTATGGTGCATGTAGACAGACGTACACCAAGAACACAGCATTGATTTTAGCTGCATATGAAAAAGCAATGGGCGAGAAAACAGGTTGTATATCACAGTGACCTGGAGGGACAGGAGGTGTGTCCAATTTAAAGGGGCTACATGCTGTGGAGGCTGCATTCGTTGGTCACTTATGTCATAAGTGCAGTCCTATTTCCAAGCAGCCTTGGATTTCAGCCAAGATACATGACCTTCATTTCAAACCCCTGCAACTGGTGTATCTTGGTGTCCTTCATTATCCCACAGTCCACTGTGGGTCAGGAAAGTCCGAGTGTTCCTTAAGAAAACAGACCCGGCTGGACGAATGCAATCTCGGGTTTTAAATGTGTTTTGACGCATCGGTGACTTAAAACTGAATATGATTAGTGTGATTCCTGAATCATTCATGGCCTGAACATGTGGTTCGAAGAACCAAAGAACATGATAGAATAACTTCTGCATTTAAAGACCACCTGGAAGTTCTCACACTCTTGTTTCTACACTCATTGTCCACTGTATCAGCTCCTCTGTCCACACAGCAGCTCTTTGTGGTTCTATAATTCCAGACTGTAGTTCAGACTGTTTCTCTGCAGGCCTTATTCTCCTCCTTTCACCCTGATATTCAATGATCAGGACCCCACAGGACCACCACAGAGCAGCTATTATGTGGGTGGTGGGTCATTCTCAGCACTGCAGTCACGCTGACATGGTGGTGGTGTGTTAGTGTGTGTTGAAGATCAGGGTGAAAGGAGGAGAATAACGTCTGCAGAGAAACAGATGAACTACAGTCTGGAATTATAGAACCACAAAGAGCTCCTGTGTGGTCAGAGACGTTTAGTAAAATGGTCTACAAGCATGATCAACCCAACCAAGCAAGACAAGCAGTATGAACAACTGACCAGCTTGGTCCAATGCTTGTAGACTAGTTAAAGCATCAAACTGGCCAACCAGCATGACCAGCATGACTGAGCAGATATGGAAGATATGGAAGCTTTACATTAAGTGAAGGTTCTTGAAAACTTTATACAAACCAAGAAAAACCACTTTTACTTCCATGAAGAACCATGTTTGTATAGAAAGTGGGAAAGCTTGAACGTCTCAAAGGTTTCTAGAACCATCACTTAATATAAAGCTACATTATCAAATTAAAGGTTCTTCACACATATCTTTTCTATAAATATGTGGTTCTTCTATATCCATCTATTGAAGAACCCCTTGTAGGACTAAAACCACTGTAGAGGCATTCTACAACCCCATGACAAACATGAGAATGGATAGGGTTGGACGTGTTGGACCAAGTACTCGTGGAGAAGTGGATTCTTTCATTGTGAAAGGTCCATTGTGTCTTCCCATCCGTAGCAGCCAACCATCTGCTCCAGTGTCTTCATGCCAGGATCTTCGTCAATGACAATCTCCACAGGCAAGTGTATTGGGCTGACTGCGGAAACAGCCGTGAAACTCTGTCACCCTAAGCAAACAATCTGTACCGGGGTTAGTTCACCAAGCCCGGAGAAAGCGTGTTTTTTCCAGCCTGTCCAGCCACTGAGGAACGTGTGACCTCACTGCTCACATTGTCTTTCACATGACTTCCAGGTTAGATCATCCATGGTTTGCTGACAGATGTCAAATGGACAGGAAGGTCTCATTACACATCAGTGTCAGAGAAGTTTGTGGAAAGAAGTTCCACCCTGATGAGTGTGCACAATGCCCACAACACCCACTCTATGGACAAAAGTATTGGGACACCTGCTCTTTCAATGGTATTAAAAGAGTTTATCCTGCTCTTGTTGGAGTAATGGTTTCTACTGCCCAGAGTAGACATTCTAGTAGATTCTGAAGCATTGCTGTTAGGGTTTGATTGTATTCAGCAACAAGATGACCACCACCCTACTGCATCCCCAAATGAAGCTGATATTCCACCTAAAAGAGAGACCTTCAGTCACATTCTGGCACCTGTAGGTAGATTTCTCCATTCTGCTTGTTTAGATGTTGCTCCTAAATCATCTAAAGTTTTTTGAGACACACAGGTGATGGATACACAGTGTATTTTGTTTATTTCTGCCAAACGTTTTGCAGAACATGTTGGATGTAAACCTTCTCCAACTGTTAAGCATGGAGGTGGGTCTTACTAGAAACCCACTTTTAAAAGTTCTTGTACGGAGAGTCAGAAAGTCTGGTGTAGTTTTTAGGAAGACCTTTGGAACCACGCATATGGAGCTCCTGAATTTGTGAAACTTGCCGACCTCATAAACTCACGGCCTGATATCTGGGCTCAGTGAAGCTTTAGAGGTGCAGAGGTGCACCACGGAACTGCTGGGTCCTGTAGATTAGGAGGCAGTCTTGTACACTCAGCTGGGGAGGGTTGATCTCGACCGGAGAGGAGCTGAGATGTTTGAGCAGCTCAAACATTTTCCTGCCATCTGTAATTGGCAGCTGTGAAGATTTGGAACGGAAGCCTCTCCGCCTTCCAAGTGTGCAGCAGGGAGATTTGATAAGGTGAATGATTTATCTGCCTTACTGAACTTGTAACTCGCATATGCGCTTAGACTGTTTTTGTTTTCCGCTCGGCGGCAGAAGGCCAGATGGATGACGTCTGCTCTGCCGCTCTACCCCTCGCTGACGTGATCGCACAATAATTCCTGATTCACGCCAGCGCCACCAGCGAGGTCTCGTGAAAAGCCACAAATGGTGGCAGTTACGGGCCAGAATGGCAGACATTACTTTTCCAACAACAGCATTTGTGCCATTTTATGAAATTTCACATAAATCTACACTTTAAAAGTCCCAATTTTTTCCATTTTCCATTTTACTCAAAGCAGGCTTTTGTGGCCTCGTAAACCAGCGTGTGTGTTTATTTCGTAAAAATGCTTCTGTGAGATTCCGGTTGTCCATTTCTCTGGGCATTCCTGGTCTTCTGAAGGGTCTGCTCGGAACAGTGATATAATTTACATATTCATTATTCTCCCGGACTTTTATTTACAGTATATTATTCTGTTGTTTACTCGCTTTGTTTTGTCAGGTCAGGGTACAGGGCATTTCAAAAGCTCCTCAGGTGTTCTGAAAGGACAGTGGCCTGTCAATCGTCAACCCCTATTGGCTGAACATGGTGGGCGTGTGATATAGTTACTCCTATTGGCTGAACATGGTGGGCGTGTGAAAAAAATGACTCCTATTAAATGAAAATGTGGGCGTGTCAAAAGCTGATTTCTATTGGCCGAAAACGGTGGGCGTAAGGATGCTGAATGATGCTGCATGAAGATGCTGCATATGGACAATGAGGCTATAAATACCTGCGGGGTGTGTGATGGGACTCACAGATTGAGCAGAGGTACAGTGAAAGGGAATGTCTCGTTAAGGATTGGCTAAAATGAGTGATTGCATCTGGGTCAAAGGTCATAGTGTGACGGTAGGAGCTGAATCTACAGGTCCACCAGCAGGGACCCAATTTCCACTCATCCAATGAGACCTTCACCCCACTTCTCTGTGAATCCCATCACACCCTGCATTTATATCATCTCTGTGCAGCACCATCTGCAGGAGCCTGAATTTACTACCACCTTATACGTGCCAGGTGATAATGCTTGTTGTCTGGGGAGGTTATATTTAGAATATACGCACATCAACTTACACTATACACACCAGTGCACCCAGTGCGCTGCACTCTTCTGCGGTGTATTAGTTCGATGCCAGGCGCTAATGACGAACTTGATATAAAACTAAACTCAATGCTGAATTAAATGGATGCTTTGACTCTCACAGACTGTTTGATGTCTATGATTTGTTCGGTGACATTTGCCAAAGATATTTTCTAAATGTCAGTTCAATTGTTTCGGAGCTTTGCTGTTTTGGTTGCAATTTCTTCTCGTGTTGTAGAACCTCACAAAGCTGGAGAGGTGTGTGATACGCTACTGTGGCTGATAATCGTCTCTGGGGTCAGTGACAGGTGAGGCCCTCGGCCCTGCACCTTTTAGTGGATTCCCTGCTTTAACACACATATGTCCCAACTCTGACAGAGCTTGTTACTGAGCTGATTAGATGAATCATTAGATGGTGAGCAGGCAACATATATATATATATATATATATATATATGTATTAATATGGACTCAGATTGGACCCTTTGTCTTCCAGCGTGACAATATGTCCACAGAGGGACGTCAGTGCTTAGTCTCACCTAAGAATCAAGACACACAGGTCACGAGATTGTGTTGGGAAAGCTGGGTGCTCAGTATTCTATTGCAGTCCTGGAGCAGGACAAGATAAGAGGCCTTCTTAAGGGCCTAACCATCGCAGATTGGCAGATCCAGGTACTGAAACCCCAACTCTGTGTCCAGTAACCAAAACAAATGATCTGACCATGATCTGGACCTGCCAACTGCCTGGGCAGCTCTGCTGCAGCCAAGCTATGCACAAAGCCATCCTAGCAGTCAGAAAAAAACAGGGATATGTACTCTATGGATCGGGATTACCCAGCTCTAACCAACGTCCACCCCTATGGACACCTTGCCCATGGCATGTGGCTGTTTAGATAAGATAAGACTGCTTCAAATACACTGAGCAAAGGTTGGTAGAGGAACTGATTTTGGCTGGTTTTCGCTGTAAGTATTACTAACATTTGTACAGTTGATAGTTGGTGCAGAGAGCTGTAGGCTGATTAATGGCCTGTGCATTACGTTATGTATCTTCCTCAACTCCTTGCAGAACATGTACGTAGCTACACTACAGGTATATCCATCTGAAGTCATATGCAAAAAGCGGCTTCTGTATTTTGTAATGAAATCCAGGATGAATTCTACATCATTTCAGAATCAGCTTTAACCAGTGTTTTCCGAGGTTCTCAAAACTCCTTCTTGAGTTCAGGAGACGATGCCCAGATACCACCCTTCTCTCTGGACCACGTCCTTCGCCATTCGTTTCCGCAACGTCCCCTGTCATACGGATACCCTCCGGAGAGCACATTACTGTAATTTCAGAAATGAAATGTAAAATGTATGGAACATCCCTGACTTGCAATTTTTCCCTTTTTCCCCCCTCAGCCCAGCAATCGATGAGAAGCGAATTATAGCGCAGCCAAGCGAGCGATTTTAATCTGGGACTAAGTATCCTACAGTGGATTAGTCTCAGACGCTTTCCTACCTCTAGCAGTCTTCATGAAATATGGATAAGGCAGAGGGAGCGAGAGAAGATTATGAAAAATAAAGGCATTTTCTCCCCCGAAAACCTGCTCCAATAGGAGGGAAATGAAGGAGTTGGGAAGATAACGGACAGCTGGAGGTTTTCTCCTCTCCTCAGATTGCACTGTGGCGGCAGCAGAGGCTCCTGGCCCTCAGTTTGAGCACAGGATTAATTAGGAGACCCCCCGCGATGGTACCTTTCAACACTGCCATGCAGCCTCCTGGAGACAGCCTGCTCGGTTTTTCTCTGAGAAATGTCACGCGGCCTGCTGTCACCGGCGCCTGGAAAGGGATTTTAATGGGAGTGAAGAGGGAAAAAAAGATATAGAAGATGTAAGAGAATCATTTGAATAAAGGAATATTATAAAGGTGACATTGATACAACATTGATTCGTTCTCCGTTTGTCCCTCCCGAGAAGCATGTAGGGCTTCCTGCACGAGGCTTGAAATGCATCAATAAAGACATCTCGACTCAGCTCAGCTGGGGTACAAATAAACGCTATTCCTCTGTGCCTCCGAGACGAATGTGCGGACTGTATAAAAACGGTAGCACGGAATGACATGAAGCTTTTCAAGGTGCACTCAGATCTGCAATTGACCCTTGCTGTAGCTGATTCCTGAACCTTGTCCTGGAGGATCCCTGCTCCCAGCACACCGGATCCAGCTAATCAGCTCATTGCCAAGCTCTTCCTAAGCCGAAGGTGGTGTGTTAGAGCAGGGAACTACTAAAATACGTGAGTTAGGGGGTCCTTCAGGACCAGGGTTGGGAACGACTGGTGTAGGCACTACTGCTGCATGTCCTACCTTGCAAGAGTAGCTATAATATAAGGGATTTGGATTTTCTTCACAATTCACTAGATTCTAGGAAGGTCTTCCCCCTCCATAGGAGGCTATGGAGATGCAGAGGTCTGTGCAGAACCTCAATCCTGCTCCCATTAGAATTCCTCCTGTTCCCATCCATAACGTAGACATTCCAACAATACTCTAGTTAGTGGACATCAGGTCACTTAAATATTATTGAGTAGCTACTCAATAATCCAATCTTGAACAGATTATTTGATTACAGTTATCTGATTATTCGAGTGGCCATGTAAACAGCATACTCTGGTTTTTTAGATCAGATTGAGGGATTAAGAAATCCAATATCTCAGGGTTCTCTTGGACCTCGCAGTCTGTGCAAGAACCGAAAAACATGATTGATGCAAACCAAAGACAACATTTGAGCACAAGAACGTCATAGCAGCTGTGAAGCATGGTGGTGGAAGTGTGATGGTTTGGAGCTGCTCTGCTGCAGCAGGGTCTGGAGATCTCTCCATCCTAGAAACCACTATGAGATCTTTACTGTACCAGAGAGGGCTTGAAGTTCTAAAATGAAGCTCCGACGTCCGTATGTCTATATATTTTAAGACAAAGGTGTTCATGAGGTGTTCGTGGACCAGCATTAGACCAGTCGCTGGTGCACCGTTGACTCACGTTACCCCCCACCCCCCTCCCCCACCTTGTTTTAGAAGACAATTAATTAAAAGTGAAGAAAGGAATCAGCAAGGAACGTGGTTGTCCACTCATGCCCTTTGGAAGGAACACAGTGATTACAATTAGCAGCGCTATTGTCTTTAGGAAAAATACAGCTGTGGAGACGTGGGATCGATGGGGGATGGGGGGAAAATAAGGTCTACGCGACGAGGAGGAAGATAATCACAGTAATCAGCCAGCCATTACACGGCTAATTCTGATTTTCAGAAAGGTCCTCGATATCCCTACCGCAGGCCTCTTGCATATTAACATGTTTTGCTTGGGATTGGCGAGGCAGGTAATTTTATTTTAATGCTTCACCAAGGAAAACAACTGCGTAAACAAGCATGCTGGGCAGCCTGGCACGGGCCAAGCCGATTACAGAAACACTCCCTGCGATGCTTTGGTGCCAGTACGTTGTCCGGACACGTGACGGGGTGGAAGAGGAAGAAGAGGCGGCCTGTTCTATCTCCGGGCCTCATCTAGAGGTAGAAAACGGCCACAGCTGGAGCAATGAATACTAATAAGGAGCGCCAACCTGTATATCAGAGCATCCCATCACAGCATGGGTCAAATAATGTTGTCCCGATGATAAAGCACACACTGGAAGTAGCCCTCGTATCTCTGCTCTACTGAGTAATGGTTGAGCGCTGGGTGCGCATTCATAAGCTCACAGCCTATATTTGGAAAAGGGGAAGCGCTCCTCACTCATTCCCTGCCGCTGCATCTGTTTAATTGTTCGCTGTAGCCGCTCGCAAATGTTTTCCGATCAAGCCAATTTCCACGTACACCAGTCCTGTGTCCTGTATCAAATTACCGCAGTACTGAATCCAGTCCAAGCGGCAGCGCCGCTGCAGTCGTTATAATAGGGTTATTCATTCCTCCCCACAACAGGAAAAAGAATAACTGTAATTAACGTTGTCAGAAATTATAAATGTTGATCTGATGTTTGTTCGAATGAACAATTAGTCATTGGACAGCTTAGCATTTGGAAGAGAGAAACGTTTCCTCAAATGAGCTCTGCGTCATTAGGTAAATTCATTACTGCGGAGACTCGAGAACCGAGACGGGAGACGTTCGCAGACGCACTCACGCAGGACTGTCGTGGTGCTCATGCAAGTGAGCAGAAGAGTGGGTCTCTAACGGGGGCCGTTCCCGAAGCTGGACAGCTGGACACTCATTACTACACTATGAACCAGAAACTAGGGTTTAACATTAGTCTGGTTTGCTCCTGATTGTCAAAGTGAGGGGGATCACCATGGCCAGATCCAGGGAAGGGACTGAAAAAGATCTCAGAACAATTAGAAATTGTTCACAGTCCGGAACATCATTTACAAGTGGAGAACATTTAGAACAACTGCGCACATGACCAGATCAGACCGTCCTAACAAGTTCAGCCCAAGAGCAGAACCACATGATGAGTATAAACAATGTGCTTTGGACAGATGAATCCAAAGTTGAATTATTTGGACACAGTTGCAGAAGACATATGTGACGCTGTGAAGCATGGTGGTGGAAGTGTGATGGTTTGCTGAAGCAGGGTCTGGAAATCTCATCATAGAAACCACTATGAGATCTTTATTGTATCAGAGGGGGTTTGAGGAGAACGGAAGAGCGTCTGTACAAAGACTGACGCTGAAACATCACAGAGCTGCAAGAATTCCGCAGGGAGGAGTGGGAACGTCGTTCTTCCAGTTGGTCAGAGACGGTAGACGGTTCTAGAAACATCTCACAAGTTTTCAGTGTTTTAAGAACAGTTTCGTGTGTTTAGTTGCATCACCTCCGTCTCTGCGTTTAGTTCAAATGAAGATCAAATATCCATATGTTTACATATGTTACAGTCAAAGGAGTTCCGGGAGTGTTTTTATTACATGAGTACAGATAGTTTCAGATACCACTGCACGAACATATGGTGTGGTCGTATTCTCGGAGGAAACGGGAGATTGTTGTGGGCCTTCACTGCCGAGCCTCCACACACAACTCCTCAGATACCATCTTAAGAGGGAATGTAACGCTTTCTGACAGCCATTATATATTACTTTACATATACATAATTAAACAGCCCTTTAAACACTGTGGAAAGTAGTGTTTTGCGGGGTTTTTTTTTGAAGACCCAGTTTATAGAGTACAGGCAGTACACAGTACATCAGCGCTCGAACAAAACCAGTTTATTAGTGCCGTCTTGGAGAAATATGAAACCCTAGATTATGTTCAGCAGTTAAATGAGCTAATGGAGTACAATGACAGTAAATCGACTCATAACGTTAGTTTTAAAGCCCCGGTCAGGAATCATCTGCGAGTTCTGCTGCTGCATCAACCGAGGGTTTGCTGATCTTTAGCTTGGTCTTCTCTTTCTGTGTGGAAAGTGTGCTTCTCGCATAAGAGACGGCGTAAAGCGAAGCTTCTTCGGGGGAAAAGGAATTGCTGTTTTTGAAACCCTAATGCAGCACTAATGCAGCAATGCAGCGCATTGATCTCCAGGTAAAACTGCAGAACAGAACATATATGTAATCGTATTACTCGCCTGGGACTACTTCAGCGCTCTGCGCTGGGTTGAATGTCGTGGGTGCTGAAGCATTTCTACATGTCAGCGCCTTCCACACAGGGAACTGAAGCTACACGCGTTAAAATCGAGCTCCCCGGCTGTGGCTCCTGGCTTGGAGCGATGATTCTTGTGAAAAGCTTCGCCTGGAATAGAGGCTTTACGTTACGGCGAGGTTCTTTATCTCTTAGAACCTGAGATCCACACCAGGCACCACCTCTTTTCTGATCATTGCTGGGCAGCCAATGACAATGACAAAAAAATCCATCAGCTATAACACCAACAGCAACAACAGCAACAACAATGGCAACAATGACTACAATGACATCAACAACTACAACAATGACACGACAATACACTGAAGACAACAACACCTACAACAAATGAACCTTAATTTCCCTGAAGGAACCCTCCCAAGGGATCAATAAAGTTCTATTCTATTCTATTCTATTCTATTCTGTTCTATTCTATTCTGTTCTGTTCTGTTCTGTTCTGTTCTGTTCTGTTCTGTTCTGTTCTGTTCTGTTCTGTTCTATTCTATTCTATTCTATTCTATTCTGTTCTGTTCTGTTCTGTTCTATTCTGTTCTGTTCTGTTCTGTTCTGTTCTATTCTATTCTGTTCTGTTCTGTTCTATTCTATTCTATTCTATTCTGTTCTGTTCTGTTCTGTTCTATTCTATTCTATTCTGTTCTGTTCTGTTCTGTTCTATTCTATTCTATTGTACTACAACACATGTTGAAGCAGAACGTGTTTTTCTCAGGAGTGAAACTCTTCGTTCAGCAGCTTTGTTCCCACTTTCTGAGTCTGGATGAAGACATTAAAGTCACGTCTGGATCCTGGAGACACAATCTCTGTTGAGTGACAATTCCTGCTGAACTGGGACCAGACTCAGTCTGTTCTTAAACCAGTGAAATGCCTTTTAAATGGGGGGCTGATAGGACACACGGTGCTGGAGAACAGTGGAGCAGATCTGGAGCAGAGAAAGGGGTCATCTACTATCCTCCACTATCCTCCACAATCCTCCACTGCACGAAAATTCATCTCTGCCCGTTTGTCATTTGTGGACATTAAAAAAGATTGTCCTTGATGAAAATGTACACAACGCTGCCTCTCCTGCTCCCCGACTGAGACCACCAGTCCCACGACCTTAATTAGCTCCGCTCACCGACTCCCATCAACCCATTAATACAACTTTAAAGCAGCTCCATTTCACTCCACCATCCCTCCTCTCCCACACCATCCTAATGAGAGAGAGAGAGAGAGAGAAACAGAGATAGAACACAGAGAGAGAAACACACACACACACACACACACACACACACACACACACACACACACACACACACACACACACAGACAGTGAGAGTGAGAGAGAGAGAGAGGGAGACAGAGAGTAAATGATGTAGCTCTGATGACCAGAGGAGAGATCCTGATGACCGCTGATGGACTCGCTGGTCTTTGTCACTCAGTAAATTACTCTGCAATTAAGTCACCAAATCTGACTCCCCTTCTGCACCCCCCCAACACACACACACACACACACGCACACACACACACACACACACACACACACTGGCTTTTAAACTAAAGCCTCATCAAGGATAAATGTTAATTAGATTTGTTTGTACACTGGCTCCCGTCTACAGACCAGTATTAATGAGGATTAAACTCACCACTCTCTCCTTCCCAACATCCTACCATCACTCTCCTCTAACACCACCAATGTGTTCAGGAACCTCTCGGCCTTCAGACGACTTTAACTCAGCCAGAATAAACAAGTAAACAAACACATAAACAAACAAACAAACAAATACATAAATACATAAATAAACAAATGATATTTGGTTCTCTGGTTTCATTTAAACACATTAAAAACGCGAGAAGGACTCAGATCAGGACCACGGACAGCTGTCATAACAGCAGCTTCACCAGCGCAGCCCACACACCCTAACCCTTCATTACCAGTACACACACCTCCACCAACTTAACCCTTATTTTAGCCATAACCATAAACATAAACATAAACATAAACATAAACATAAACTTAAACATAAACTTAAACATAAACTTAAACATAGTCATAACCATAATCATAATCATAACCATAACCATAACCATAAACATAAACATAATCATAAACATAAACTTAAACATAAACATAAACATAAACATAACCATAATCATAATCATAACCATAAACATAAACATAAACATAAACATAGACAAAAACTTAAACATAAACATAAACTTAAACATAAACTTAAACATAGTCATAACCATAATCATAATCATAACCATAACCATAAACATAAACATAAACATAAACATAAACATAAACATAAACATAAACTTAAACATAGTCATAACAACAATCATAACCATAAACATAAACATAAACATAAACATAAATATAAACATAAACATAAACATAAACATAAACATAAACATAATCATAATCATAACCACAATCATAATCATAACCATAATGATAATCATAATCATAACCACAATCATAACCATAACCATAACCATAAACAAAATCATAACCATAACCATAACCACAATTATAACCATAATCATAGCCACAATCATAATCATAATCATAACCATAATCATAACCTAAATTTAACCTAATCCTAACTCTATGTCCTAAACTTAATCTAACACTTACTTATATAATATATATATATATAAACTGAAGTTTGGGCTACAAACACAATATTTTATTTATTGTATAAAATAGAAAATTACAGCGAGTACAGAAATATTGTGTGTTGGTCAGTGTTTCTAAATAGACCAAATATTTCTATCTGGTTTTTATGGGACTGGACAGAAACATTATTTTGTAAGGTTTTCTTTTAAGGGTTGAAGAGAGGAGGTGTGTCCAAACCTTTGACCCGTACTGCACGTACGAATTCCGTCAGTCAGTCATTATCTGAGCTGCTTCTTTTGGTTAATCAGTTCATCCAGAGCCCACCTGGAGTCCTTGCAGGAATCCAGTCCATCGCAGGGGACCAAGGACACACACACAGGCAAGCTCACACTAGGGGGCAATTAAGCATGGTCAACCACGTGCATTTATGGGAGGTGGGAGGAAACCAGAGAACATGCGGAGAACACACCAGACCCCTCACAGACAGCGACCTGAGCGAGCATCAAACCCACAAACCCAGGCCCCTCAGAGGTAAGACAAAGTGCATAATTAATTTTGGGACATGGATTACCCACCTGCCCACGTCCGTTTGGAGTGATGTGCGTTTAGATAGCTGAAGAGAACGTATATCTAGCCTTGACTAGCTGTCGCTTCCACACTCCACATTTTCCTGAAGCAGCCATCGCATTTAGCTTTCTCGAGTGATTCAAGACTGTGATGTAACAGTTTTGGGGTTTTGGAACTGGCATGTTTTACAGCTCTGGTTTGGCTCTTCTGGACCTTCTTTTGAAGGAGGAACAGCAGCGTTTGAGAATCACAGTTTGTCTCTTGTGCTACCGAACCCTCGTTTTTCTACTACGCCAAGATAAACACAGTTTTTCATTCTAGGACACCTTTAAGGAAAAGCAGGTGCGTTAGTTAGCACTTATGAATCATGCGCCAGATGGGCTTGTAGATTAATATGACTGAAGTACGAATGCTAGACCACTTCAGTCACAAAGGCTGTTTAATTTGCATCTGTGCAAACAAAAGCCTACGAACAAGGAAAACGAAGAAAAGGTCCAAAAACCTCCCAAACTTTTAGTCATCCTCAGGCTTTGACCGAGTCCGGTTGAGTAATTGTGTTTGCGGGGTGCTGTCGGAGGCTGAGGGGTGACCAGCAGCCCGTGCGTTACTGATTACATGCCTAACGGATTCCACTTCCTTTGGCCAGATGTTCCCACAGCCATTCACAGTCCTCGTCTGCTTTAACAGATTGCACAAATTAATTGAAAATAACATGAAAAAATATGACATTTACGTTTCCGGAATGACTTGATGGAGAAAGAGAGAAAGAGGAGTTTCTCATGGTCTGGTTGGCAGATGACAGGGGTTTGACAGCTGTCCAATCAAAATCTGGAGCCTGCTGTGTAACCGAGAACCTCTAGTAGCAATCCGGCCATAATGAATTACTGTTGCTGACTGAATCAGACAAAGAGGTTAATGAAATCGCTGTTTGGTGAATGTGTGACTGAATCAAGAAGCTTTAAATAAAAGCAGAGACCAAACTGAAGAAGAGGGACATGACATGACTTTATTTGAATTTTTCTGAGAAATGGGACTCAATCAAACTTCAAATGAGCTCATATTTTAATGTACTTTTGAGGAAAAGCGGCAGCCAAGAACGCGAGGTCTTTCAGTGGCTTCTAAACTGTTCTTGGCTTGGAAAGAAAAATTCTGTATGAGTTTGTGGAAGAAACCCAGAGGAGAACCAAGACTCTCAAGCCAAAACTCAAATGGAGAACTCCCAAAGACCATGGAGAACTTCTAAGGCAAGCCCAGACTCAAATGGAGAACTCCCAAAGACCATGGAGAAGAACTTCTAAGACAAGCCCAGACTCAAATGGAGAACTCCCAAAGACCACGGAGAAGAGCTACTAAGAGAAACAGAGACTCACAATAGGAACCTCCAAATAAGAACTATGGAGAGAAACCAAGATTCAAATGGACATCTCCCAACAACCATGAAGAACCATGAGGCAGAACATTTCAGGCCACAATTCTGAGGAGAGTTTCCTGTAAATTGGGATTTCTGCCATTGTTGGAAGACCAGTATGAACTTTCACTTCCATACACCTGCAAATTCAGCTCCTTCCTTTACACTGTGGCCTTTGACCCAAATGCCATCACTTCTAGCCAATCATTAACATCTGCTTTGTGACCCATTTTCCACACATCCAACAAGAAGATCACTGCACTGTCCCACATCTTCTCAATCCACCAATCCCATCACACACCCCACAGTTATTTAAAGTCAGATCATCCTTGAGTTAAAACCACCTTAAACACGCAAGGTGACTCATTTGCAAGGAGCTTATTGTCCAGTGAGCTGAAGTTATATTATGAATCAGGCTCGAAGGTCCAGTGAAAGGTCCACCTTCACACAGCACGTTGGGTTTTTCATGCTGCTGTTGATACTTTCATTAGAAAGAGTAGCTGTTTTCAGAAGCACATCTGAGCAGGACGGCTCCAGCACTGCACGCTCCATTGTCTCCATTGTCTTGGCAAATTTCCAATCAAATGACACCGAAAACGAAACGCTTCCTCAAGGCAGGGTCTCGGAAAGGCAGCAGTAAATGCAGAGCAGCCTTGCTCACGTTCGCCTTGCCGTGTCTGAAGCTCACTGACAGCATGCTCCTTCACATCAGGACACGACCCATAATAGTAGCACTAATCCTGAAGCAATTAAGAATGGATCATTGAAATCACTGAATATTCTCTGTCTCACTCTCTGTCTCACTCGCTCGCTCACCCTGCCTCCCTGTCACAAATAAAATAACACAACTGGCTGGACCTCGGCATGAGGAATTGAATGCTCGGCATAAATAAAGTGAGTGAAAGCCTAAATGACGGAGGCGCCGTATTTCTCAGGCGAGTGCCGGGAAGGGAAGGGAAGAGAGAGTCGTGATTCATGGCTGAGAGGAGTCGTGCAGACGCCGAATGTTCAGCCCACTCATCCCTCCCTGACTGTGTGTGTTCACAAGAATCGTCAGATCTGTGACTAACGTTTTGACTTCGTTTTATTTCATTCAATAATATGTCATTTTTTTTCTCACATTTTCAATAAAAAAACGTAAACATGAGTTCAAAGACGAGGGGCAGTGAGCACACGTGGCCGGAGTGGTATGCAGCCCTGTCCACGGTGCCTGTGGAGCAGCTGGGGACTTAAGGGTCTTGCTCAAGTGCACTTCAATCTGCCCTTCCAGTTCAGGGAATCTGACCAGCAACCTTCCAGTAATGAGGCTGGATCCCTCACCACCAGGCTATGGCTGCCCATTAGATGAGAAAATACTGTACGGAGCACGAGAACATCTGATAGGCACCAAGAACTGAGAACACTCAATGACAAGTACCAAGACTCAAAAAGAACTCTCTGAACCCATGACTGAACTACTGAGAAGATCCAATATTTAAAAGGATAATTACCTAATAGCAATTACCACTGAGAAGAACCAAGACACTAAAGCAGAAACTATCGAGGACCATGACAAGGAACTACGGACAGGATCTTAGACTCAAAAGGAGAAACTACCTACAAGCATGGAAGGAAGAACCAAGAAATGTATTCCATAAAAACATGAGGAACAACCACAGAGAAGAACCAACAGGATCTAAGACCCAAAAAGGAGAACTACATATGAGTCAGTCAGTCAATCATTAGCTCATCTGCTTCCTCCTGTTCAGGGTCCTGTAGATAGGACCTTGACAAAGAACCGTTGAGAGCTACTCAAAGTGAGAACCTTTGTTGAAAACAGAGTTGACAAAGGAACCCCTTTAATGGAGATCATTTACAACAGGAAGACCACAAAGCCTCTTAAATGAAAGGAATTTGTTAGATTAAGAGAAAGACTTGGCTCAAACAGAGTTCTTGGAGACACAACAATGGTCAGCACTAGAAGATCTGAAAAAGATCTGAGTGTGAAATCAATAGAACCGGAACTCCTCTTCCCTTCCTTCCTTTGGTTGCTGCTGTCATTCTGGTGCCAATCTCCTTGAACTCTTGAAGCGGTGCCATGCCCCTGAATGCCTCAGTGCACCGTTGGGGGACAGGAAAGTGGGGCAGGAAGTGTCACTTAACACCCGCAGCCTTCCCAGAAGCCACCGGCAAGTGGGGATCTTCTCTTTCCACTCTTGCACAATGGCCCAACCTCTGGATGAACCCAGCCAGCGCCCGTCTGATTGGAGAGCTTGCAAAATGTGTGAATCACACAATCAGCGAGCGGAGTAAGGGCGGAAACAAGATGGCGCTGGGTGTCGCCTGGCTAATTTTGTTTACCTCGGGATTCAGCCCGTGCCGTGCTGGGATGATTACGGGGTTATGATTGTTGTTATCCAGCAAGTCATTGTGCTTCACCCTGCTGTCAGTTTCAATTATTGCTGCTTGTGGCGCCAAATCCGCACCCAAGCTGTGGTGGCCCCCCTCCCCGACGGTCTTATTGTCGTTAAAAGGAAATTCATACACATCAAGCTCCCTTTGTGTCTTGAGTCTCTGAGCACTGCTAAAAGAGGCCACTATTGTTGCCGTGTCTTCAGGGTCACACGGGGTGTCCTTTTAAAATTGTTACTGCTCTTGCTTTTGGATAATGTTCCTTCCGACAGGTCTTTGTGCAGCCCCTTTGGAAGAAAGCGTGAATGGATTGGAGTCGAGAACGTCATGAGGTTCAGACGACCTATTCAGTGGGTTCCTCAACACCCATGATGTCCAGTGGAGCGGATTCATTCGGAGGTGTTTGTGAATTTGTCTGCAGGCTATCAGTTATTCTGCACTGCTACTACAACTATTTTGTGCCTCCACTCAATTTATGAGCTCTACCTGCTTTGGAGGTCCACCAGATAGGTGTACAATTACAGACTGGATCCTGTATCTGTTGTCATCTGCCAACTGCCCTTGCTGCCGTTCATCATTTGCCACTTTCTGACCACAAGTCTGCTGTTGACCAGATATCATTAATATTTTGTTGACAGCTAGAGAAACTTCCTGGACATCTGATCCACGATGAATATAGATTCAGATTCAGATTCTATGCAGCAGAGACACTGACATAGAGGTGAGAAAGTAGTTTGTTTCACTGTGACAAGTGTATCAGGCACAGCAATGCTGCTAGATCTGACGTGGGTTTCACGATCCAAAAACCAATATCCAAGGCCCTGTTCAGTCCTGACATTAATATGCATCCTGGGTGATCCGATCATAAGTGGCCAGCACAGAGCACAGGTGTGAATGGGGTGCAATGCATCTCGAGGTCCATTTAATTCTAATGCCGTCCCCGACAGCAAATCACCACCTGCAACATCTGCATCAGGAAAATATGTACAAACCACAAGACCTCAGCTGAGCACACTACAATAACAAACTACCAATATTCATGACTGGTCTGCAAGTGAAATTAGGTGCCTCATTATTTGTGTTATTTGTGGATGTATCAGTATTATCTTTTTCAGGACTTTTATTCTGAAATTTGAACACTGTACGAGCAAATAAAGAGAGCAAACAGCCCGTCCCTTCTCATTTTCCTCAATATCTGGGTCCGTGATATCATCATACCCCACTGCTAAGTCAGGTTGAGCATCATCCCCGCCCCCTCTCTCTGATCAGTCAGAGCCTGTATGCAGGTCGAGCATCAGCCCCGCCCCCTCTCTGTGATCAGTCAGAGTCTGTATGCAGGTTGAGCATCAGCCCCGCCCCCTCTCTGTGATCAGTCAGAGTCTGTATGCAGGTTGAGCATCAGCCCCGCCCCCTCTCTCTGATCAGTCAGAGTCTGATTGAAGGTGTCCCCCATTAATGAAAGACTAGAAAGTAGCGAACAAACCATGCACTGACAGGTGGGCAATGGTGTGTGTAACCATATAACCAATTCCCCAACTGGGACCCACAATAAAGTGTCCAGTGAATATACAGAAGCTGTCAATGTCCATTGACTGCCGGAGGGGATTGAACTGTCTGTTGCGCGACTGTATGCTGCTCATGTTTCTTCTCAAATAATGACTCACTTATACAGTGTGCGAATGCAAATGGCTGGGCCGTGATGAGATTATCCTCGGTGAGACTGATTATCAGCTGGATTTGGCTGGATGCGCAGGCTGCTTACATAAATGGTGGCGATCGATAACGTCATATTGATTGAACATTTCTGTATATGCAGATGACGGGGGTATTTGACTCATGAGGAGGCTGTCCGCTCACAATGAATATTGGTGGGAATTAATTAAGCGCAGCCGAGCAGCCAGCGGTCCACTCTCACTCGATACACACAGACGGCTACCTTCTCTTCTTTCTCCTTCTCTTTCCAGCCTGGATGATGGATTCATACAAATAATCACTTCACTCAAACAGACACGTATGGATTTTTCTCAGGACCCAGAGGGATCATGCATCAACGAAATTTAAGCGTTTCAAGGTCCGGCACCCAGTAGCTCTGCTGTTCCTTCTCTAGTTATGTAAACAGGATAGAAATGGATGCTATTAAAAAAAAAAAAAAAAAGTGAAAAAGGGATGTCTGACATCTGGTGAGGCAGCTAGACTGTAGGACAACAACAACTGAAGAAACGTCTTAATTTGTAAAATGTAATTAATAGAAGTGCAATGTTCTTGTGGGAATTGTGTGAAAACTACAGTCAGGTTCCGCAAATCAGCTACAAATGATTAGACCATTGTTGGAGAGGGTGAGGCAATACACTGATTTATATTCATACCTATAAAATATATAAATATTTATATCTATATCAGGACATAAACGGAGCGGGATACAGGCTGAGTGATATATCGATATTTATATCTATATCGGGACATAAACGGAGCGGGATACAGGCTGAGTGATATATCGATATTTATATCTATATCAGGACATAAATGGAGTGGGATACAGGCTGAGCGATATATCGATATTTATATCTATATCAGGACATAAATGGAGCGGGATACAGGCTGAGCGATATATCGATATTTATATCTATATCAGGACATAAACAGAGCAGGATACGGGCTGAGCGATATATCGATATTTATATCTATATCGGGACATAAACGGAGCGGGATACAGGCTGAGTGATATATCGATATTTATATCTATATCGGGATATAAACAGAGCGGGATACGGGCTGAGCGATATATGCCTGATGTCAAAGTACTGCATTGGTGAATTAGGCCAATTCTGGTCGTTATGTAGGAATTTTCAATTTTATTTTTTGGACTGGCCCTGATGTTTCTTGCTTGCTTTTACTGGATATTTTATTAAAATAAAAGAAGTCGAGGTAAATGTCTGTTAAAGTACATGTTTATATCCTCCGGTTAGGCATGAAAATGAGCCTTATTTTCTCTCCCTGTTGGGGCCAATCAAGCTTTCAGTTAAGTGACCATTGACGTACCATCAATATGCCAAAGCCGTGCAGCTGTCAGGCCATTCCTGCGTAAAACGAGTGTGTGGGGGGGTGACGTCGATCATCCTGACATACAACTTTCCAAATCAAGAACATTCAACTCTTCCTCGTTTTTGTGTTAAATTTCCAGCGCAGGGTTTTGTCTAACGGGTCCAGTCGCGTTTTGCCGTCAAATGTCTTGACAATGTGTCATTAAGGACGCAGCAGCATCCGCGGAGATGTCTGACAGGAAGGGGACGACTGAAGGAGCAGTGTCAGTCTTAATGTGCTGCAAATATGCGATTTAGCCACATCTACCTGCTCATTATGTAAGGAGGCTCGGCGTGCAACATTCCTGCAACACGCCTGCACGGTTTCCTCACGATTGCATGTTGTCTCCAAAAGCACCGAGGCGGTAAGAATCAGATGGATAAGGACAGTGTCACGGACGTGGGAGGCAAAAATTTGGGTAGGGAAGCATGAAGCTTCTTTGAAGACGCTTTCTGCTAACAGGCCCCCAGTAGCAGCAATAATGAGATGATTATTCCAGACAGACAGACGGACGGACAGGTAATGCTGATGAAGGGGTGACCGTGACTGAATCTCCGAGTCTGTGATTGCACGATAAAGGCTTGAGGGCTACAAATGCTTCTCCGTGAAAAACAACAAGCCTCTAATTGCAAACATCAATAAACACAGGCAAATAATTAGCTGAGCAAACACTGGCCTGATGAAGACATTTTTCCAGTCATAACTCTGACTCTTAATTGGACTCCTATCTCGAATCTGGGGAATGAATCTGGCCTGATTGGCAGCTGGAGAAGATCCTCAGTCAGGCAGGATTGAGGGTGTAGAGGAACTTTAGCTTATTTTACAAGACTTTAAACTATCTCGTAACAACTCCTGACTGGAAGCTACGTCCCATCATTTGTCATCTTGACAGCTCGGCCTAAGACAAGCCTTTTGTAGGCCGCGTTGCAGTTTTGACATCTAGAAGATCCACATAGTGCTGAGCAGAGTGGATTTCAGGCAGAAGCTCATTTTGGCAATAAGGGATGGGTACTAGGTGGCACCAGCTACCCCTCAACCCTCTCATACATAATGGGAACACTTCAACCCACGTATTCGAGCGGTGACGCGGGACATTATGTGTACGACAGATGCTGCGTGTGCCTGCGATGTGGTTGAATTCATTACTGCGAATCTTCACTGATATAAAGTTTGGAATTAGTTTGGAACAAAATGGAAACCAAATGGACTTCCCTTCATGCCAAAAATCAAACTTTGAAATCAGAGGCATCTCGATGTCACCCAGACGTGTGTACGGTCCTACTATGCGATCTCTGCAATGCCTGGCCATGCAACTGATGAGATGTGTATGGTGTCCCGGGGGACGTCCTCTCAGACCTGGATCAGGTCATCAATGAGCTCCTGGACAGCCTGTGCTGTGATTGGCGGTGTTGGATACATGATACATAAAGTCCCAGAGGCTCTCGATTGGATTCAGGTCTGAGGAATTCTTCTCCTACCTAACAGAATATCGGACGTCTCTATTCCGACTGTTTACATGGACGTATTCTATTCCAACTGAGAGATTAGCTGGATCGTTAATGGATAACTGTTTATTTATAAATCCTTTTCCATCACCCTTTACTCATGTTTGGCTTTATCAGTATTCCAGCTTTTCCCACCTCATCCTGGTGTCTTTTACCAACATACAAAATCCCGGAAAAGAGAGAGAGACGCACAGAGTGAGACAGAAAACATCCCAAAAGCTCTACTGAGAGAGACCAATCAGTGCTCCCTGTGGGTGGGATTTATAGTCAATCGCTCTCCTTCATTGGGCATCAGTCCAGTTTAGTGTCCCGCAGCTCCGCGGTAGAGTGTTCTAGAGGCACTACCCCGCCGGCGCACTCAAAACAAACACTGATAACGATTAAACCCGTAATGAAACAGGGTGAATGTTCAGTTCAAAGCTGTGATACTTACACATTTCTTTGCCTTCGGAATACAGGGGGGACGTGGGATCAGAAGCAGGGAACCCGTCTGCTTAAGCCAGGTGGCAGAACGTGACTAACTAACGAAATGCCAAACCATTACCTGGGAGCACGGCAACCCGAGAGAAGTTTAGTGGAGGTAATAAAAAGGCTTTAAAAGCAGAATGCATTACTTGTTAAAGGAGGAGAAAAAAAATCAATTTAACCAAGGGACTTATAAATCAATAGAATCATTAGAAGCTCTACAGCCGACTCTCCAGCTGCTCTCAAATGGAGAAAGGCATTACTGATAGTTACTGAGAGCATTAGCTCAGTCCGCCTTTTTGTACGCCGCAGTGGAACCGAGCTTGTACTGTGGCTGGTGGATCATTTGGTACGATATGATAATAGAACGATACCTCAGTAGAAGTCACGGGTTTCCAACGTTTGGTATTCTGAGAACGGCAGTGATCCAATAAGAACGGCAGTGATCCAACAGGACAACGATGGTCCACGTACTGCTGAAGATCTCGCCACATCTACCCCTGATTGAAAAGGTGTGGGACGCTATTGGACGCTCTATCAACACTCCACCCCTACCACACCATCTGCAGAACCGAGTGAGAACATTCAAGCTGCATGAGATGGATCATCACAGGACACCATTAGGAACCTCTACACCTCCATGCAGAGACGTCTGGCGTGTTGCGTTAAACCCGACGCCGTACTGAGAGACACCACTTCTGTATGAGTAGATCAATAGATACTGATCAGATCAGACGACAGTTATCATCAGTTATTGATCCTGATCACCTTTATCTTACTATGCAGTAGTTCAGTCAGTCAGGGTTTCGCTCTGAGATCTGAGCATGTGTGTGTGTGTGTCTGTGTGTGTGTGTGTGTGTGTGTGTGTGTTTTCTGAAAAGCAAGGTAGCAGGAAAAGAGAATTACATGTTCAGGTCCCCTGGCGGTGCTCCTTGGCCCTGTTAGGAAGAAACACAGTTCCCACCACTGCCCATTTCAGCTGGGCTGGCCTGGACCACTTTCGCTGCCTGTTTACTCCCCAGGGGCTCTGATCCATCCTGTCGGAGTTCAGGTCACCTCTCTACCTCTCTCTCTCACACACACACACACACACAGACACACACACACACACACACACACACACACACACACGGTCTGTTTAGTCACATTAGGCAATGGAGCAGCTTCAGGTTCTTTAAACTAGGCCACAGTGACAGCAGTCCATTAACACACACACATATAGTGCTGCAGCCTCGACCTTCCCCTGACCGATGTGCTCGATTTAAAGCAGAGGCTCAAGTTGCGAATCAACTACACCGTTCTGTCAGATTCAATCTGACGAGGCTTGTTTAGGTGTCTTTCTTTAGTTTAGACAGGATCTACAAGCCTCATCTTTGAACTAACGTTCCTCAAAACCGAATTCTCAGTTTATCAGCCCCGCCCCCTCTCTCTGATCAGTCAGAGTCTGTGTGCAGGTTGAGCATCAGCCCCGCCCCCTCTCTCTGATCAGTCAGAGTCTGTATGCAGGTTGAGCATCAGCCCCGCCCCCTCTCTCTGATCAGTCAGAGTCTGTATGCAGGTTGATCATCAGCCCCGCCCCCTCTCTCTGATCAGTCAGTCTGTATGCAGGTTGAACATGTCTGATCCTGAGATTTGACGCCTAGAAAAACAGCAGATCTCAACAAACATACAGACATTAGTGGGAGAACTCAGTCATTAGCTTTGGTCTGCTCTTGATTTTTGAGTGGGATCACCATGGTGGATCCAAAGAGCTCTCTGAGGCCTTCAGAAAGAAGGTTGGGAAGGGATTTAAAAAGATCTCAGAACAATTCGAAATCAACTGTTCCACTGTCCGGAACATCATTCACTGGTGGAGAACATTACACACACTACCAGTGGCAGCACCGTTAATGCTGTTATTGATAAAAGAATAATAATAACTATTACCTGCCCGTCCCTAGACAATATAGTTAGCATGCACGTTGTTGCTATGGCAACCGATGTCGCTGTGTGAGCAAATATATAACTACAGGCCACGCAGGCAGGATTTGGTCACTTGTAGTCTGAAATCTGACCGCTCAACAGACCTGATTTTCCTTCGGGACGTAAACAAAGCCAAACAGACTTGCTTGAGTGCTTTCTGACCCCGTGTGACCCTGGTATGGGTTTGTATTGGACAGTCCAGGGTCTGAAAATATAGTCCAGTGCTTCACCATCCTGTCCAGTGTAAAAATATAACCGACACGCAGGCTGTTCCTAATGAAAACGGATGACTATGCAGTAACAGGTCTGCTTAAGGTGAACCGCGGTGATGGATGCCCTTGCTATGAGTCGACAGCCTTTCTCTCCACCCACACACACACCCACACACACACACACACACACACACACACACACACACACACACACACACACACAAAAGCGTGAGTGCCAGTGGGCCTGCCCTTGTCCAATCTCAGCAGGTGGATCAGAGAGCGATCACTCTACAATGACTGGCCGCTTTATCAGAAACCCCAACATGTAGCTTCACCTTGATATTTATTCTATATAACAATACACCAATCAGCCATAACATTAGTACCACCCGTCCAATATTGAGTACCCTTTGTGCCAACACAACAGATTTAACCACTCAAGGCATGGACAGGCCTGTCTCACATAAACCTCAGACATTAGTTTGGTTTGCTCTTGATGGGTGAAGTGAGTGGGATCTCCATGGCAGGATCCAAAGAGCAGTGAGGGAAGCACTTTTTGCCCTCGTGTGTCAAAACCCGGTGTCTAATCACATCATACCTGTAGTCATTTACACCTTTTGAGACTGAATACCGTTCGGGCACTGTATTATATTTCTTTTCGATTTATATTAGATTTAATATTTTAAGATGCCAGACTCAGTGAGTAACTTGAGGTACCTATTTCTGGTTCGTGCTTAAGGGGTTCCAATAAAGTGTTCAGAGCTGGCAAACAGCAGAGTCGCTCTCGGCTGCACTTCACACTTTTGACTGAGCGCGGGTCAAGGGCCCTGACGGCACGTGAGCGCTGAGATTTGGAACACAGCCCGAATCTTGGCCAGGGTGCACGGAGGCAGGACGAAGCTGCTAAGTGTTGCACTAATGCCAGGAAGTGTCGCTCGCGGGACGTGCCGCATCTACACGAGGGCTCATAAAATGTTTTCACACTTTTAAAGGTCCTGGGTGTGAGGTTGTTTTTTGGGGGGGTGGGCTGAGTTCACACACACACACACACACACACACACACACACACACACACACACACACAGCTGTGTTATTTAGAAGCTGAATAATTCATGTACGACGGTGAGAAAAGTGGTACAGGAGAGTATGTGAAGTTCAGTGCTCTAACGTACCTTCACCTCAATAATTGTCCAGAACAGATGTTGATACTTCTATTCCTACTTTTATTACCTTCTTTTACCTTTTTTTAAATTTTACAGGCTGAAGTCTCTCTGGTTGCTACACGGGGTCGCTGACGTCCTCAGTTCCTAGCCAACCTAACCCGGGCAGAACTGTAAAGACTGTGGAGATAATGTTTCCAGTGTATAAACGGGATCAGACAGCTTTATCAGTCTATAGAGGGGAGGGGACATTTCTGTGAGTGTATAGAGGGATCCGATGCTTTGGCCCACATTCCTTTCTTAATTTGCACCTGTTTGGGACACATGGACAGGAATCCCGTCAGCTGTGTTTGGTCTCAGATCAGAATTTCAGGCTCTAATAGGACGACAGAGTGCACTGAGCACATGGCATTGTCGGGAAATGTTCTTTGAGCTTTGGCTGGCTGAGCCGCTCGGGAGGCCGTTAAACGGATTTGACAGCGATTGTTATTTACAGTGAGCGGGAAAAAAAAAAAGAAGTGTGTAATTCATGTCAATAAAGTGTACACAGGGAAGGTTAATTAGATACAGACAGGCCTTCATTCTCTCCTCCTCGGCGGAGTAATTGAATTAGTCAGTGCGGGAGGAACCATCAGCCGCAGCTTGAGTTTGGGCTTCGGGAACAAAAGGATGTGAACCCGAGCAGCCTTTAGGAGAAAGAGGGAAGCAGGGAGGGGCAGCCCTGTCCTCTTTCTTTCTTTCGACGAAAAACAGGGCTTCCATTGAAATCCGTGCCACCATTGTCAGCCGGAGGAATCAATTAAAGGCCCAGCGGTGCGCCGGGCAGCACTGCGAGAGAGGCGTCTGATTTGGGAGGCTGAATGATGACAAACACTTTAATGCTTAAGCTTCCCTCCAGCCGAGCTGCGATGGGCCTCCTGGCGGCACGGCTGCTTCCGAAGGCCTTCCCACAATTCTCCGAACAGAGGTGTTTTCAGTACCACACACCAGGATAATGCCCCGCAATGCAGAAATCATTGTGCTGTCTCAATTAAAACAATTATCTTCTTAAATAATGGAAAATCAGAGCAGGGAAAAGCTCTCCAGGCTGCACAGTGGGGCTTCGGGCGTGTGTTACTGACCTGGTTCTCACAACAGCGACCAGAACATCTCACAACAGCGACCAGAACATCTCACTCCAACCAACAGAACCTCTTTTTCCAGAGTCGGCCGCCCCGTGACATTCAATATCAGAAACCGTGAACCGGATATACACATGAAATTGCCGGACAACTCCTCCAATGACTTCCCATGAAGAAGGGAAAAATTCCCAGCGATTCCGAACTCCTGAAACTACAGGAGTCACAGCTATTTTTGCAAACTTACCCGGAAAGAAGCACTCAATCAAAAGCCTGGCTTGCACATGGAATTCTGTTTTTTTTTCTTTTTCTGAAAATCTCCCTTGAATTGAAGACTTCCCGTGAGCTTTCCCAGAAAACACACACACAGCTCTGCGTCTTATATGGATATTGGAGCGGAATGCAGTTTCACGGTCTACATTTGTGGGTAAATTGCAGCGAGAGCTTCTGAAGCAGGCCGCTTTATCGGTGGGCCTGCAGCTCAGCCGAATTTGAATCTGCTGTTTGTGACACTCTCTCTCTCTGTGTGTGTGTGTGTGTGTGTGTGTGTGTGTGTGTCAGGACTGTAAGTTAATTTGGACTTTCTGCAGGTGGTTTTGGCCGTGGTGGGGCCACACTAGCAGAGACTGTCACAGTTCCACCAGCGCTCTTGATAGGTCTTTTGGGATTTTTCACACCAGAGAGAGAGAGAGAGAGAGGAGAGAGAGAGAGAGAGAGAGAGAGAGAGAGAGAGAGAGAGGTGCAACCAGGGGCTCCACCTGCCTTTAACACAGGACCTGCTGATAGCATCATGCACACTGAAACATACACACACACTGAAACACACTGAAACACACACACACACACACACACACACAAAAGTTCAACAATTTTCATGTGCACCACTTACTCTTTATGTTTATTTGTGTTTATTCTAATGTTATATAGAGTTAATTACAGGTAGACGCCTCACTGGACACTGACTTTATGTTTATTCTGGGTTTATTCTAATGTTATATAGAGTTAATTACAGGTAGACAGCTCACTGACACTGACTTTATGTTTATTTGGCTTATTCTAATGTTATAGAGTTAATTACAGGTAGACGCCCACTGACACTGACTTTATGTTTATTTTGCTTATTCTACGTTATATAGAGTTAATTACAGGTAGACGCTCACTGACACTGACTTTATGTTTATTTGGTTTATTCCTAATGTTATAGAGTTAATTATAGACGCTCACTGACACTGACTTT
>CM067520.1:1352429-1427429 GCA_034509495.1 Acestrorhynchus altus | reverse complement strand
GCAAAATCCCCATCCATATTTTTCACCCACACTCAGCACTTCCCCACAGCAAGCCAAGTGCAAATTAATCTACTCAGCTAAACGGGGGCCGTATGAAAATTTGCAAACACCTATAAATATGCTGGAGCGAGCAGGCCGACACAGTCCGTGCTACTGCAGCGGGCTGCACTCCGCCTCAGACGTCCTCTGTCTGCCCACACGGACATCTGATATGTTGGGAATGTTATTCCAGAGTTCATTTGTGCTCACAATTTCGTCCAAAAGAAGGGAAAAATGCCTTATTTTATATTCGTTAAAGTGACTGAAAGTGGCTTATTAGACGATAAAAACCACAATCTCTAAATAGTAGAAGATTTGAATCAGAACGGATCATCAACGTAAAAACAACAACACTTCAATGTAATGAATATGAAATATAGGACTCTATAATATCCTGTTCACGCTACAGTCGTGCGATTTTGGGGATGAGGTGAGTTGGTACTCTTTCAACACCCTGACGGAGGATAAACTCTTTGATACCCTCGATTTCATATATCATTTTTATGATTTATATGATTATATTATATAATGACACTGGAAAAATCACCATAAACCTGACCAGTAATATCAGCCCTTCGGGTTTAGGATCCCAGTACAAGGCTCGTGGCCGGTGACGGACGGCAGTGAGCAGGCCGAGTGAAAGATGGCTGTTGTTTTGCAAACCCCCCCAGAAAAGGGTTGACCTTGCTCTTTCAGCCTTAGAGAAGAGCTCTTACAAAGGCAAGGCTCGCTCCGGGACGGGCAAATAAACACCATCGATCTCCATGTTTCTCCACTCAGGAGAGCTAATCTACAGCTCCACCGCCTGATTCCACTAATTAGGTTGCCTTCTTTGTTTAAGCCACAGCCAGGATGTTTTTTCAGAGCCAAATTAGATTTAGACCAATCAATGTCAACCTTCTCAATCTTTGTACATCAATAAAAAAGGCCCCGCCACTAAATAAATAGCTGAATATGAGCCATGGTTGAAAAAACTGCCCACTATCACTGGTTCCACCACGGGTATGCAGTGAGACCTAAAGAAACAGCAGTGCTGTTGGTATGGTATGATATGGTATCAGTATTATTGATTCGCATGACTTTTATTCTGAAATTTGAACACCATGTGAGCCAAAAAAAGGGCAAATACACCCTCTATAAGCCAATATCTTGCTCAGTGAAGTCATCAGCCCCGCCCCCTCTCTCTGATCAGTCAGAGTCTGTATGCAGGTTGAGCATCAGCCCCACCCCCTCTCTCTGATCAGTCAGACTCTGTATGCAGGTCGAGCATCAGCCCCGCCCCCTCTCTCTGATCAGTCAGACTCTGAATGCAGGTTGAGCATCACCAGCTACACCAGTCAGTCATGACATTAGCACCACCTGTCCAAAGGTAAGTATGTCCCCTTTGAGTCGCCACAACAGCTATGACCCATTGAGGCACACATTGGAAGGTGCCTGGTGGTATCGGTGCACCTTCAGATGTTAGCAACAGGTCGTCAGGTTCTATAAGCTGTGAGGTGGGGCCTCCATGAGCATCCTATAAACCTGCTGCTGCTCTTTGGTGCACTTCTGGTAGGTGCATGATGTTCTGACCCTCCAGGTACTGTTCACCTGCTGCCTAATAAAGAACCCCTTAACAGAAGTCAGTGTAGATGAAAATAATACTTTTCACTGCCCGTGGTTTTAATGTTATGGCTGATTGGTGTATAAGTAGGAAAGTATATTAAACTCAGTTTAGCTCTGCCTACTGGGTCCAGTGCACAACAGTGGTACCAACTTTGAGAAATCATCAAGAAGGCTGCCTTCAAGGTTCCTTTGAAGCAAGCGTGGAGAAAGAGGCTTCGAGGGGTTCACGTAAAGATATCTTTACCTGACAATCACAGTGCAAAGTGAGAGTGCAGGGGAGAAAGGGCTGCTGAAGGAGCATCCAGCACTCACTCACATCGATCTATGGGTAAAGAAATGAGATGGAAAGCAGGAGGAATTGGCAGAATGAGCAATGGGTAAAAAAACTGATTTTCAAGGTTTAAAGACCTTTAAAGAGGAATCCAAGGAACACGATGTTTGCAGTAGTTCTTTGTGGATGATTCATAAACTCTTAGAACATCAGACACCAATCCTAACCCTAACCCTCATCCTGTCCCTTATCCCACCTTAACTTCAACCCAAACCTAATCCTAACCTCATCCTGGCCCGAATCCCACCTTAACTTCAACCCAAACCTAATCCTAACCCTCATCCTGGCCCGAATCCCACCTTAGCTTCAACCCAAACCTAATCCTAACCCTCATCCTGGCCCGAATCCCACCTTAACTTCAACCCAAACCTAATCCAGGCCAGGTGACACTCAGCTCAGTTCAGCCCAAAGGCTGCTGTCTTGCGTAAAGTGACTGTAAGATTCTCAGCCTTTTCGACATCATTGTCTGTGACTGAAATCTCAGCAATGACAAACTGTCCTCAGATGTGAAAGAGTGACAGTCTTTTAAAGCGTTTTCAGAGACTTTTCCGTGTCTTCTGGCGTACGTTAAGCATTAGACGTGAACAAAGTCACTCAGAGATGGAACTGATCACAGAGGAGGTGAACGAACAGCCTGGTGTCAAGAGTTATTACTCATCCGACTAAAAGAGCATTTCTGAAATTGTACAATGTGTACGAGAAACTCTTGTGCATATGAACGATTTACAAACTCAGCCCAGACACGCAGAAAGCAAACGACTGGAACAGAGGATGTTACAAAGCAACCTGTCCCTGCACTACCGGTCAAGTGTTTTCGAACACCCCCAGATGTTTCATTGGTCCACTGGCAGGGCTGCTTTTCATATTCTCCCGTCTCAGCAATGACATAGTTCCTGGTTTACCATCATCTTCCTGGCGCTGGTGGGTCCGAATGGTAAATAGTGGCTTGGTTTACCACCATTGCTCAGTAAATGTGAGTGAGTGGGTTTCTCCACAATGAACATCTCCAACACTGAACTATGAATTATGTTCTATCATTTTAATTGAGGATGTGCACGATAATTGGAGAAACCATTGGTGTCACATATGGAACTTTGAATTGACCAATTAAATCTCCACATTATGGAACTCCGGACCCAGTGGGAGGCACAGATGTTGGACCTAAGTTCTGTGAAGTGCTAAATGTCATCACGTCTAATCGTGAAGGCCGTCCAGCTGCCAGAGTGAATAGACTAGTAATCAGAGGGACCTTAAGCTCAGCGCACTTCCATGGCAGATACTGCCTCTAGATTTGTCACATGACTGGTGAATCACCAACCCTGCAAATCCTTCTTTGTTTGGTGTAAGATATTAACTTCCCTGCTAAAAAAGCAGCCTGGCCAGTTCAACAACTGGACAACTGGTTAAACTGGTTGAACAGCTTAGTTTTGGACCAGTATAGGGCGTGCATTTGTTTGAGATTGATGGTTTAGGTGGTTTAGATGGTCTACAAGCATGATCAGCAAGACTATGCTGGACTAACACCAAGATGAGCATGCCCAAGATGGTCAACCAGCATGACCAGCAAATTAATGCTGATTGACCAAGCAGATTGACCAGGATAAGCAAGACCTCACTGGATAACCAGCATGACCAACATCAAATGACAAATACACCATACTGGCCAAGGTAGGCTTTCATTTGTATGACCAGCTTTCAACCACCTTGACCATCAAAGACCATCTTAGACCATCTGAAACCAGCTACCAGCAGATGTTTGCTTGTCCAGATTATCCTTCAGATACTCGATTGGACTCAATTGGAGATCTTGGTAAGATTTTGGTAAGCACTGACCACTGCATACCAGGAACACCCCACAAGACCTACCTGGTGCTTTGGAGAGGAGACCATCCAGTCATCTAGAACATTACAGTTTGGTTCTTGTCAAAGTGTCTCAGATTCTTATGCTTTCTTGCTCCCTAACATGTAGATCCTACCCCTTTCACAGGTACCACTGGAACCAGAACCTCTGTTCTTCTCAAACACACCTGATTTAACTCCACATTTTGCCAGAAGTGTTTAGGCAGGAAAATCTACACACTGTGCTGAACACCAGCAGAACATTCGCAATCCTTCAACACAAATCTCAAAGATCGGTGGACCATCTGTGGACCATCTGTGGACCACCTGTGGACCGTCTTGATAACATATACTAGTATGTTAAGTATCTGTGTCTGACAGTCCAGGAAAGAGGGATCAGGAACCGCAGAAGGTACAACGGATCGCTTAGTTCATTAATTAAATAATGCTCGATTGAACGTCTTTAGAAATCGATGTCAAAAGGAAACAAACAAGTGAAGAAAAAAAAGTTAAAAACAAGTGAAAAAAAGCTCCACGTCTGTTCGGCAGAGTGATGGGTTGCTGAGTTCAGGGCTTTTCTGCGAATCTGCGGCAGATCATTCCGGATCTTTACAGCTCCTAGAAGCGGCTGCCAAGCCTCCGGCCCGCCTCCATGGCAACCACATGCTCGACTGAAGACAGAGAAAATCACACATAATTAGAGAGCCTGGACATACGCTGCCATCTCAATCAAGCAGCAGGGCCATAAGAATGCGAACCCATGTTCCACACGCATGACAAAGCAGCGCTTCTTCCACCTTCTGCAGGATCACCCTTCAGGGCTTCATGCCCAGGTTGAAGCCTGAAAGCCTTTAGTGCTCATGGAATTTCACTGCAAAGCAATGTCAGGACTCTTCTTTGAAGGCCCTTCAAAATTAATTGTGGTTGAAACACATGATTTGAGACGGTTGATTTATCTTCTGAAGGTTTCTTTTAGTTCATGAGTGGAAACATCCATCACTTAGATACTATGTACAGATTTACAGCAAACAGTGACATGTAAATATGATAGACAGATACCATACACCCCTACCGTACACCCCTACAGTACACCCCTACAATACACCCCTACAATACACCCCTACCGTACACCCCTACAGTACACCCCTACAGTACACCCCTACCGTACACCCCTACAGTACACCCCTACCATACACCCCTACCGTACACCCGTAAAGTACACCCCTACCGTACACCCCTACCGTACACCCCTACAGTACACCCCTACCGTACACCCCTACCGTACACCCCTACCATACACCTCTACAGTACACCCCTACCATACACCTCTACTTACATCTCTACCGTACACCCTTACCTTACACCCTTACCATACACCCATACCATACACCTCTACAGTACACCCCTACCATACACCTCTACTTACATCTCTACCGTACACCCTTACTGTACACCCCTACTGTAGACCCATACCATACACCTCTACCTTACATCTCTACCGTACACCCCTACCGTACACCCCTATCATACACCCCACCATACACCCCTACCATATACCTCTACAGTACACCCCTACCATTCACCTCTACTTACATCTCTACCGTACACCCTTACCATACACCCCTACCGTACACCCCTACCATACACCTCTACCTTACATCTCTATCGTACACCCCTACCATACACCCCTACCATACACCCCTACCATACACCCTACCATACACCTCTACAGTACACCCCTACCATTCACCTCTACTTACATCTCTACCGTACACCCTTACCGTACACCCCTACCGTACACCCCTACCATTCACCTCTACTTACACCCCTACCGTACACCCCTACCATTCACCTCTACTTACATCTCTACCGTACACCCCTACCGTACACCCCTACCGTACACCCCTACCATACACCTTTCAAGATGGCTTAGATCATTGTGGTGTTGAGCAGTGAAACATTTCAATGCCATGGCTGGAACCAGAAAACCCTTACAGAGAGTGAATGTACTCAGATATGTGCAACTGCCACAGGCTACAGTCTGATCTGTTGTGCACATGGCAGGTGTTAACAAACTGGGAATAAGGGCACCACTCACATTTGCCTACCACCAATCCAGCCTCAAGCAAAACACATCAAGTTGCAGTCAGAAATGGTCAAAAGAGGGTTAAGCCACACTGTGGGGACTACGATAACAGGGGTCTTCACTTCAAACTTCACTTCACTTTAATTCCTGAGGACTCAAATACACGACAATGAAATCCATCAGCTGGGGTCTATTTTTATCATCGTAACTTTCACTAAATACATTTATTTAAAAATTATAATTATATTTTCATTATATCAAGACAAAGTTTACCTACTTTGCCAAATTGCCAGACGGTCAGGACATTAAAACCATTAGACCTAAACTTACCTTATAGAAATCACAGAATAGAATACAATAGAATAGACACTATATGTCCAAATATTTGTGGTCATTCATTCTAATGAATGCAGTGCTGGCACATGTGCACACATAGCTTGTCTAGTCCCTTTAGAGAAGTACTGTTGATAGAATAGGACACTCTGAAGCAGATAAACCTGAACCTACGGGGACCATGTCTAATAACAGGTGTGGGGTACAGGGGTACGAAGCCCCCCAGCATTTGGCAGGCGCTCTTATCCAGATTAATGCTCTTATGGCTGAATGCAATTAAATATTCACAGCAATGCCGTGTAAAATCTAGTGGAAAGTCTTCCCTGGACAGTAGAGATAAACTCTTGAATACCTTTGATTTCAGAACCAATGAATGAACAAGTGTCCCAATACTTTTGCCCATAGAGAGAATATAAGTATATAGAACTTGAGTTGGTATAGAGACACTGTCTGTACTAAAGAGTCCTAAACAAATATAACAGAATTGATTCCACCATCAAATAAATCTTCATAATTAAATTAATTTAGGGCTCATTAATATGCAAATAAAAATTTGCATTTGCATTCACAAATAATAACTATATATAATCACAATATATCACCACACATTTTCCTACTGAATAATTACACTTACAGGATTTTCATCAAGGAAAAAATAAGAATAAACAATGTAAGTGGGCCAAATATTTACTTTAATAATATATTAATTATGAATTATTTAATCCCAGCCCTTGTAGAAATGAATCATTTACAGTAAGTTGTCTCCGGTTCTTTGGATCCTGTGCACTTTTGTCTGTTTTTAACCAGCGCAAGCCACTCAAGTGCCCTCCAAGTCAGGACATCTCACTCACCACTGTTCCCGTCCTTTGGTCACTATGGTTACGGCTGGCTATCTGATGTGTGGATTGGCCAGCAGACCTACCAGAAAGCCTTACGAGGGCAATAATGTCTTCATCCTCCATTAACAATACCAGGAACTCATAACCAGCCAGCTGCATGAGTCAGACGCTTCTGTCCCATCGATCTAATCAGCGGGAAAAAGAGCAACCGTTACTATGGCGATATGACAACAGTTTCATTTGATTCATTTTGATCGGGGACGATTTGGGGGTTTTAAAGAATGATGAGTTGTGTATCAGGGTCCTGCATGGAGGGCAGTAGACCAAGGTGACCTTGACCTCATGCATTTGGAGTGTTTTTCGGTTTGTCTTCTTCAAAGCAACATTTTAATTTCAACTCATGAACCTGAGATCTGCACTTTGTGGGCAGTTAAGTGCCGTATTCTAGGCATCATAACTCCAGAACAATCAGAGAGAGGGGGCGGGGCTGATGCTCAACCTGCATACAGACTCTGACTGATCAGAGAGAGGGGGCGGGGCTGATGCTCAACCTGCATACAGACTCTGACTGATCAGAGAGAGGGGGCGGGGCTGATGCTCAACCTGCATACAGACTCTGACTGATCAGAGAGAGGGGGCGGGGCTGATGCAACCTGCATACAGAGACTCTGACTGATCAGAGAGAGGGGCGGGCTGATGCTCAACCTGCATACAGACCTGACTGATCAGAGAGAGGGGCGGGGCTGATGCTCAACCTGCATACAGACCTGACTGATCAGAGAGAGGGGGCGGGGCTGATGCTCAACCTGCATACAGACTCTGACTGGATCAGAGAGAGGGGCGGGCTGATGCTCAACCTGCATACAGACTCTGACTGATCAGAGAGAGGGGGCGGGGCTGATGATCAACCTGCATACAGACTCTGACTGATCAGAGAGAGGGGGCGGAGCTGATGATCATCCTGCATACAGACTCTGGGCGGAGCATCATGCTCAACCTGCATACAGACTCTGACTGATCAGAGAGAGGGGGCGGAGCTGATGATCAACCTGCACACAGACTCTGACTGATCAGAGAGAGGGGGCGGGGCTGATGATCAACCTGCACACACACCTGGACTGATCAGAGAGGGGGCGGGGCTGATGCTCAACCTGCACACACACTCTAATTGATCAGAGAGAGGGGCGGGGCTGATGCTCAACCTGCATACAGACCTGACTGATCAGAGAGAGGCGGGGCTGATGATCAGCCTGCATACAGACTCTGACTGATCAGAGAGATCAAAATAAAAGTCCTGAGAAGGGAAAATACTGACACATACATAACAAAAATAATAAAGAATTATAAGCTGTTTTTTTTATTTGAATCATGAATTAATTATGTAATAAATATTTATAGGGCACATCTGAGTATCCTTCGATCTCCTGAAAGCTACAATATCTGGTATGTGTGTCTCCACAAATGCTTCTTACTAATTGGTGAATGAAATCTGAAGGTTAAATTGAGCAAATATAGAATAATTCAATTTTAAATGCAGCAGAACGTAGGAGAATAAATGAAACCCACTGAAAGATGTAGAACAATAATACAGAGCCATGGAGAAATCGTCAAAGCTTTAAGATAGCCACCATGACTTCACCACCAGAACATTGAAGTAATAACCCTGTAACAGAGGCTTTCAGCACGAGCTCTTTCATCAAACAAAGGCTGATAGGACAGAAGAAACATGGCCTGTGACCGGGGCGTACTGTACTTACCTGTATGGAGCACATACGAGGCAGAAGAAAAGGTTTTATCGGGAAAAGAGGACAAAAATATCCCCAATTCAATACCGGCGTGTCCAACAGGATCTGGGTTAAATAAACATCTGATGTCGTGGCTGACCATAAGTGGGAAATTATTGAAAATAATGTGAATCCAACATTTTGTCTTTTCCCAAACCAAGATATTCCGGCCGCCTTTAATCCCAAAATATAAGCGTAGAGAAGGAAGATTGTAGAAGAAAAGCTCTCTCAGGGCACTCTGAAGGTTCCTCACAGGAAAGCTCACAGGCATTTCTTCCGGGAAGCAGCCGACACTGTGCTTTTCTGAAATGTGCCTTAGAGAAAACGGCTTCAGAAGATGGACAAAAGCAGCAGCAGAAGTACAGAGAGGCAGCGAGTAAAGGCAGAGAGAGCTTTCTGAAGAGATACTCAGGCCCAGCTTGGCTTTGCTACCGACCAAAGGTCAAAGCTGGATGTGGATTGAAGGTGTGGACGCTAGGAACTGCTTAAAAGCCCTTTCTCCATCAACCACAACACGAAGAAAGCATTTTTAGCTCATCACGAGACCCACCGCTTTTCTTTTGTTGTCCTTGACGCCGCAGGCGGCTGCTGGAGTGGAACCAAGGGGTTGGTGACACCGTCTACACTGTTCAAAGGTGTGGAACCATTTGTTTATTAGGAATTTGTTTGTTTGTTTGTTTGTTTGTTTTGGTTAGGATGTGGATGGTGGATGCTTAAGGAATAGAAGGTGGAGCTGATGATACTGTCCACACTGTTGAAAGCATGGTCCTCTTGTCAGTCAGAGGATAAAATAAAACAATAACATAAATATTTAAATGTATTACTGTTTATAATATAAAAATAAATAAAATAAAATAAAATAAAATAAAATAACATAACATAACATAACATAACATAACATAACATAAAATAACATAAAATAAAATAAAATAACATAACATAACATAAAATAAAATAAAATAACAAAATAACATAAAATAAAAATAAAATAAAATAAAAATAAAATAAAATAAAAATAAAATAAAATAAAATAAAATAAAATTAAATAAAATTAAATTAAATAAAATTAAATAAATAAATAAAAATAAAATAAAATAAAATAAAATTAAAATAAAATTAAATTAAAATAAAATTAAATACAATAAAATAAAATAACACTGTACCTGTTGTGTCTTCAGGGCGAATGAGGCCTGAACACAGTTAGAATTCACAGTGTTGTGTTGAGAACACAAGACATTGAGCTGAAACACGCTCTCTACCTGGAGCTCTGTCTGTGGACTACACGGCCCCATGTCCCTGAGTGTTTACTGAGTTGGAACACGGGACAGACAGTCTGCTTATAGCAGAGTGGGCTTCAAGCATGAACTATTGTCTCCGATACAGTATCGCCACAACTGTCACAACCTTGCACTATCACGCTTCAAGAACATCCAGACTGCTTGCCTGTATTGTGTGTGTGTGTGTGTGTGTGTGTGTGTGTATGTGTGTGTGTGTGTGTGTGTGTGAGCCCCAGGAGGTGCTGTCGAAACTATTTAAAAGCCATTAAATAATTGTCACTCAGGCTATCCATCAGCGGCTCGCAGTGCTTACCACCGCACCGACTACAATAAAAGCAGCACCTGCAGATAAAAGAGTCGGGAAGCAGAGACGACGCGGCTCGAGCTCATGCAAATCAGGCCAAAGATAAAGTACGGCAGGCAGAACGGACGACGTCTTAATGAATTATAGATACAAACAACACACTCCGACGAACCAATCGCTGAGACTTCCTCTGTCTTTGACGGGTTTATTTATTCGGACAGACTCAGATAACAGTGATGGAAAGTCTGACTCGCTCTCCCGAAGTGAGTCTTAATGAACTGACGTTCAGTTCCACTGGTTATACCAGCAATTCTAAGAGTACACTAGCCAATTCCTCAGAACCAATACCTCTCTCTGCTCACCTTCCTTCAGTAGAGGCAGAAGGTTCCTAGCTCAGGTCCAGGAACTTGTTAGAATGGATTGGAGTGTTTGAGAAATCGATGAGAGGTAGACCGCCCATGCTGAGTCAAAGTATTCTGAGAACCGAGATGTTCCATCAACCTCGTCTTCAGTAAACTGGTTCATTTTGAGGTAGAGCAGCTCATGGGACAGCAAATGAACTGGATGACGGTTCATTTGATCTGGACTGACACCACAAAACCTTTCACACCCATTTTTTTTTGTTCTGGACCAAAGAACACACACATCGCAACACAGTAACACACCCTTTCACGCTCTCTCGACACAACAGCTGCCTGTGGTGGTCCTGTGGGGTCCTGATCATTGAAGATCAGGTGAGCGAGGAGTGAACCACAGTCTGGAATACAGAATCAGCTGTGCTATCTCAATGAGGAGCTGGGAGGGGATGGACAGGGAGGTGGTCATGTTGGTGGCTGATCAGTTTGTATGGCATTGAGTCACAGAAAGTTTGATTCAAACGGATTCAGAATGACTCTGATTAATCGATCACACGTTATGGACAGTGCTACTGGTGCGCTGGTCCGCCCTGCCTTATGATGGTTTCTGTGGAGCAGTGAGTCATAAACTGACTGCTTATTGTTTCAGCAGCGCAAATCCAGGCTTTTTCAGAATTTCCATTGCATGGTGCTGATGAAATATTGGGCGCCTCCTGCAGCCAGTGGAAGCCGAGGAACAGAGAATAGGGTTGCTTGTATTCTGTGTGTGTGTGTGTGTGTGTGTGTGTGTGTGTGTGTGTGTGTGTGTGTGTTTGGGGGGGTATGCAACTGGAAATGAACTTGGATTGTTTAGGCTTTGAGTCTGACTGACTTCCGACTCTCCTGGGTACTGAAGACACTTTTACATGCAAACACAATCTCACTATTTCATTTTCTCTCTCTCTCTCTCACATTCTCTAACTCACATTCTCTCTCACATCTCTCTCTCTTCTCTCTCTCTCTCTCTCTCTTTTTCTCTCTCACATTCTCTCTCTTCTCTCTCTCTCTCTCTCTCTCTCTCTCTCTCTCACATTCCTCTCTCACATTCTCTCTCTCTCTCTCTCTGCCCTCTCTCTCTCTCTCTCTCTCTCTCTCTCTGCCCTCTCTCTCTCTCTCTCTCTCTCTCTCTCTCTCTCTCTCTCTCTCTCTCTCTTCTCTCTCTCTCTGGTGCAGGAGATCCGTAACAAATGATCAGACCATTCTTAGAGAGGACTCTGGAGAAGCCTGTCTTATTTCAACCAGATCCAAAGAGCTCTCTGAGGCCTTCAGAATGAAGGTTGGAGATGCAGATGATTTAAAAAGATCTCAGAACAATTAAAAATCAGCCGTTCCACTGTTCAGAAAATCATTTGCAAGTGGAGAACATTTACAACATCTGCCCACACGACCAGATCAGCCCAAGAGCAGAACCACAAGATGAGTGAAGAAGATCCAACAATCCTAAATTGTTCGTCTTTTTGATATTTGCAACGACAGCACATCTAACTACAAACATCTATTTAAACACACCTACTGGCACACACACACACACACACCACACACACACACACACACACACACACACACACACACACACACACACACACACACACACACACTTTGGTCATTGAAGAGCACCCACCCACAGAAGCCTTTAGAATGAAGACAGCCATTGACACACTCAAAAAAAAAATCTCTATAACACACACACACACACACACACACCCCTTTCCCTGGTGGGGTGCTGATGCTGTGAGATGGACAGGTAGATACATTAGTGGAACACAGCAGCAGGTGACAGACAGACAGGCAATGGCCTACTTCTCTCCATCACACACACACACACACACACACACACACACACACACACACACACACACACACACACACACACACACACATAAGGCACAAACACAGATACAGCTAGATAAGCACAGCGCAAATCTGTCACGCACTGCAGACCCCTCGCCAAGCGTTCAGGACACACACAAACTCACAGAGAACCACGCAGTAAACTGCACAACAAAAGGCCCGTCCCTATCTCCGACAGCATGACAGACACTGAATGCGGCTTTCCATTACAAAGCCTCCGGCAGACAGGCGCCCAGACCCAACGCGATTCAATCACTCGTTTGCTCGCTTGTTTATTTGTTTACTATATCCAGAAAAATAAATAAATGCGACTGTGTCTGTACACAGTCTGTAGACATCCATCAGATTGCAGCCTACGGCTGTTATTCAACCTCCGGTCCTGCAGGGCTGCACACAACAACGCACCGCTTAGTGGCCTTTCTGATTTAACACACCTGATTCACCTCGTTAAAGCGACAGTTTGGGGAAACAACTTATACTTTCACCTCTTATTCCACATGTAGCTGATCAGCCAAGACGTGCCTGGAGTCTGAATTCTGCCTGTTTATTGGAGCTGAGAACAAGTCGTGAATGGAATTATATGGTATACACTCTTTCTGCCTGTTAAATTCTTAACACCTACACTGTTTTTGGAAGTGATTTATCAGTCTACTCATGCTTTAGTAGAGTTCAGTATCACTGAGATCAATAACTGATCAGTGATTTATCAGTCTACTCATGCTTTAGTAGAGCTCAGTAACACTGAGATCAATAACTGATCAGTGATTTATCAGTCTACTCATGCTTTAGTAGGGCTCAGTAATCGTGTAATTGGTGTAAGACTACATTTTTTAAGACTGTTTCTTTACCCTAAAGTTTTGATTCAAGTACCAGAGTTTATTCTGTAAGGCTGGACATCTCCAGATCGTTGAGTTTAGGGATGCAGAAGTACTTTAGTCTCCAGTCTCTCTGAAAGTGTGTAAAAGGCTCGGACCGCCCCTGGCTGAAAGAGCCTCACTCGTTCCTCCACCGTCCCGGAGAGAGTCACTAATAAATAGCAGTGCGGTGCGATGGCCCATTTCCCCTGCAGATCCATCAGTCACAGCACAGCACACAGAGCCCCGAGCCTCAGCACATCTACACACCACAGCCACACAGACAGGGATGAAACACTGTGACGCACCAAAGCGAAGCTGACCAATCAACGGCGCTGATTCGACCGCATTCATTCGACTGCACTTATTTTGGATCGCTAGAATAATCCGTTACATGAGGTATTTGATTGAATACAGCTCTGGAAAAAGACAAGAGACCACTGTACGGTAAGACGCACTCAGACACATTTAACCCATAGTGGTGCACACACTAGGGGGCAGCACTACCCACAGCCCCCGGGGAGTCGTGCCCTGCCGGTTCAGGGAGTCAAACCAACAACCTTCCAGTCACAAGGCCGGTTCCCGAACCACCAGCCCAAGGCAACGACACCCAAAACGACAGTATTTTATTTGGAATTTGTGAGAAATGTGGTTCAATCCCTTCTGAGACTCATTTGGTTCTACATCCTTCTTTGGTGCCATGGTGATCCCACTCCAACCATCAAGAGCAAACCACATTAATGTCTGAGGTTTAAAGAAGACAGGCTCCTCCTCCAAAGTCCTCTCTACCGATGGTCTGATCATTCCTTCAGCTGTATGTGTTCAGTGATATCACCTCCATCTCTCAATATCGTTCTAATGAAGATCTAATGTCCAAAGTCAGAGGTGTCCTACCGTGTTCACAGGTCTGTGCGGTGAGGTTTTAGATATGATGTGCTGTGATGTTGACGCTGATGTGTTGATGTTTATCAGAGAGTTTTGCTCTTCTCCAGCGCAGCTTCATTATAACACCAGAGCCGGTACTTTGGGAAGACTGCAGACAGGAGGACAGAAATCTGCCTCGGTCTGGTTGCAGGCAAAGCGAAGGCATTTCCAGCCCAAGTTAATTGCAAAGCCCTCGATGAGCTGAATGTGTGTGTGTGGAGTATGGAGAACACCACAGTGTGCACGGCTCTAACTGGGAGTGTTCCTGTGTTCCCAGGGCCCTGCATTCATCCAGTTCTATATATAATACATCATATTCAGTGACAGCTGGTCATAATACCGAGTGGGAGGGAGAAAAAAAAAACTACCAGTTGCTCACTCACTGTAGCATCATGGGAGAGCACCTTCCCAGTTACACCAATGAAACTGGGAAGTGAGCTAACAAGTGACTTACGAGCCTCATCTGCAGTCTTACGCAAAAGCATGGACATACTGAGAAATCATTTCTGCTGTTTTATCTACTTTCCTTTATTAATAAAGAGATTTTAAACCGTGGAGCTGCAGCAAAACCCAACGTTTACAGGTTTATTCTGTCTGAGTTTAAAAAAATCAGATACTACGGACGTATTTTGAGATGCTGTCAGATACTATCCTTATTTTTGACGTTTCTGTTGTATTATTTTGGATACGATCAGTATTTCTTAGAGAATAACTCATTATTTTAAGAAAGTATCACTTTTAGAGGTTTCATTATTATTCTTTCGAGTTGCAATCATTATTCTTCATATTAATTCATTATTTTAGATGCTACCATTCGAGACACTGTGATTATTTTGAACTGCTCTCTTTATTTCGAGAGTCGATCTTGATATTTTCGAGATTCCGTCTCTTTACTTCGAGATACTTCAGCCATATCCTGAATGCGTTCTTTATTTTGAGACGCTCTTTCATTATTTTAAGATTGTGTTGCACTATTTTGAGATTCTGGGTGATTCGTGGGACACAACTGACGTACCCACAACTGACGCTCTGCTCTCGTACCACGTAAAGGGTGAATAAAGAAAAATGGAAGAATAGTTTTCCGTGTCCTTAAAATGATGTTTTGCATACGAGAACCAACTGCAAAACCAGGAAACTGCAAACACGTGTCGCATAACTGAAAAGCCGAGCCAAAGGACGTGGATCACTTGCTGATGGCGGGGTCTTTAAGGACTGACTTTGTAATTCTATCGTCCTATTGATTGAGCTCAGTAAGCGTATGACAGCTAGTGGCTCCATCCATCAAACCATTAGTGAACATGTTAGTATTAGGTTACTTACCCAACGCTGGAGCTGCTTCTGATTTGACACATTAAATGCTTAATTAAGCCTCAGACGGTATTAAAAACACATCTTGAGGTTTAAGACCAATTTGAGGGTTAATCGGGTCAGCCTGCGTCACTTGTGGAAAGAGCCGGAGTCTCTCAGACGGTGGCTTAATTACTCGTTGGAGATGCTACACTCAGCCCATGATGCAACTTTCACACCTTCTTATCCCCTCGCTTCGCAGCCTTCATTAGAGCCACTCCAGTCCCAGCAGTGACAGTTGTTTTACGAGTCTTACTGGACTGTAAAAGTGGGTAATGAAATGTGATCAGCTTTACTGAATTAGAAAAATCTCATATTTTACACTTTTCACCCAATTATGAGAAGAAGTGTTGAGATCTGTGAGGGCAAAAGTACGTGAAGCTTTACTTTCAGTATCTGGTTTGACCCCCTTTAGCCCATTCCTCCATACGAAACAGCTTCACCTCAATGGCTACTCCCCATTTGATTTGTGTGCTTAGGGTCGTTGTC
Source organism: Acestrorhynchus altus (assembly GCA_034509495.1). NCBI lineage: Eukaryota > Metazoa > Chordata > Actinopteri > Characiformes > Acestrorhynchidae > Acestrorhynchus > Acestrorhynchus altus. The sequence continues at coordinate 1,411,132 of CM067520.1, read as the reverse complement.
TTTCTGCATGATCCACGTTCTCCTGTTCTTCAGCTCATGGTCAGATTTCCTTGAGAAATCGGTTTAATTCAGAATTCATTGTCCAAATTTCTGGATACGACCACCACTGCAGGGTTTTTATGCCGGAATGCAGCCTTTCTCTTTCTCTGAACATCTGCCCACAAAACTGTTACAGTCATAAGCATCAGATAAAATGACTTCCTGTGAGGAGCTTTTAGAGGTTCAGACGTCTGCTTCCCTTCATCGCCCTGTCAACAGTTCTGAGCGGGAAGGGTTTCTAGAACAGAGCGTTTCACACCAAACCCATCAGATCCACATTTTAATTATTGAAGCGCGCAGAAGTTTGTTCAGAGCAGTGGAATGTAATTCAGATTTTGTCTTGTGTTGTGTCCCACAGTCGCGCTGTAATTGAAAGCCTGGAGGTTGGATGGTTTGGAGGACAGTGCTTCAGTGAACAAACAGTATGAAATGCTGCAGACTAATCGCCGCCTATTTATGTGCTTTGTGTTTTTTTTTTTTGTAAGTTGGCTCGGCGTGCCTGCTGTTTCTGCTATGCACCAAACCCTCGAAACAAAGAAATATTGCTCATTTACATGTTCAGAAATAGAACCAGAGGTGTGATACTTCTCACCTGCTTCATTTTCTGCTACAGGCTTCTCTTTCTCTGTCTCTTCTGGCTGATAAATGTTATTTACATGGGAGAGGAAGCATCGTGAGCGCTCAGAGTGAAGCACCTGGCCGCTCGCAGGCAGAGACAGAGTGCCCCCAGATAGAAATCCAACAGCACTATCTATCTGGCTTATTAGACTTGCCCCTCAGGAATCAAGTGAACGGAGCAGAGGCCGGCCCATTATGTAGGCCAGCCGCTCTGCGAAAGGCCATGACGGCACAACAACGGAATTAACGTGGCTCTCTCTCCACTCAGGAGCTGAGCGAGGCAGGGAAACAGTGTAAACCCCACTAACTGTGCAATAACAGCTATTATTTCAGGCCAATATCGGAGGGGACGGGGGGACGGGGGACGGGGAGGCAGGTGTGGGGGAGAGGGGGATGTGAGGACTCCGTCTCCTATTTGTAAAGAAGATTTAAATATGATAAATATAATATAAAAGATATACTAATGAATGCATTCAGCTACTTTAAGCTCCAGCCCTTGCTGACACGGATGTGCAAATGCACACACAGCTTGTCCAGTCCCTGCAGAGAAGTACAGCCAATAGAATAGGACAAACAAACGTGAGCCTACTGACACCATGCCATAGGACAATGCCATAAGACTCACATGAGATGCCATAGCAACCAGTTGGGATGCCTATATAACATCCACCCACCCTCTACGGCAGGGGTCTCAAACCGGGTCCGTAGCTCACGTGATCAGCTGTTGGATGATTGGCCCGATCGATCAAGCGAGTGGAATCGGCTGTTGCTGCTGGATGTTAAGAATGAAAACCTGCAGCCACACCAGCCCATTTAAGACTCCTGCTCTGTAGCAATCACCCAGCAATTCCACAGCAACCACCTGGGATGCCACAGCAACCACATTGCAGCACTCTAGCAACATCCTGAAAGTATAAAAGCACTCAAGCTGCACAATCGTTCCGATTTTTTTTCCAGGAATTTAATAGTTTTCCCCATAACTGACAGTTCTATTAGCGACAGCGCTACTGTGACAAAAATCTTTCCACCCCATCTAGTCAATCGACATGCCGGCAGTCGACCACACACACACGCGCGCTGCTTCATGACGATGCTGAAGCAGTTACATCATGGCAGCTGAATAAATAATACACTGTGAAGGCAGGGGTGGGGCTGCACTCAGCCGGTGATGCAATCGAAGGCAGGTAGGAAAACACACTGATGCAGTTTAATGAAGGTTTTTTCTGGCGAGTGTGTAACAGCACGGGGAGTTGAAAAGGGTGGTGGGGAGGGTAGGCAGGAAAGCATGGCATCGGGAGCTTGATTTGTAAATATTGGCACTGCTGCGAGAAGCAAGGAAGGGAGGGGGGTGTAATTGATCACACCGCAAACCCTCGTCGACTTTTTTGCATGTTCAAAGGAGAGCTCTTCAGCTTGATGGATTAAAGGCAAGGCGATGCACGGGCCGGTGCGTTTTCAGGGGGATGGAAGTAGACTAATACCCACTTTGTCCCCAGGCTGAGTGAAGTGCTACACACCACTAATGTAATATGTGTTTTTTTTTCCCCTGGTGAAGCTGCTCCCAGACGGCACCTTGTTTCCTCTCAGTCCCTGCTGTTTATGTTTGCTTATTAGATCAGTGGTTTCAAAATATTTCATTAAACAATTTCTCCCGTAGCCTCGTTTTCCATGCCTTCCTTTTCATATGACTGCGGTGGGTCATAAAGGGGGTCCTTCTCCACGGTCCGAGAAGACTTTATTCATCTGAAACGCAATTACAGATATGGGGGTTAATGAAATAAAAGAGAGATTACAAGGTGAATGTGAGTGTGGGGGGCCGGGGGGGGTGCTTAGAGTCCCTTTCCCTTCAAACACACACACACACATACACACCTGCATGCATACAAAGCAATTCTCAGACAGCCAAGTCATTAAGGCCAATGTTAGTCTGCGGTGTTTAATTAAGGCTTAAAAATGAGGTCAGCTGCGGAAGGACAAACATATTCTAATGAGCTCCGAATGTGTGGTGCATGAAGATTTACAGCCCGTTTCATATCGCTGCTCAACAGCTCCATCTCCCAGATAACGCTTACCAAGCTGTGTTCACTACACTACCTTGACCTGCAGAGGTCAAAAGGTATTGTTGTTTGGCTATAACTGCGTGATTACGCACTTGGACGCCGTTTGACTCTGCACTGACAGGATTGAGCCTGAACGGCTTTTCAAGGAGGCAGCGATACAGCAGTGATACGGATAATTGCACATCGACAGCCGCATATTAGGTCAGTCAGAAGAAGGTTAGAAGGCTTTTCTGCAATGGAAGGTTAGATCTTTGAAGCTGACTCACTCCTGACAGGTTTCGGTATGTAAAGCCTGTAGCTACAAACAAGACTTACCGAAAATATCCTCATGAAGACTAAAGACTTGACTCACAGTTGAACCCCAGAGATGTGAGACTCAGCTCTTACTCAGATCTCAGAGCCTTAAACTTGACTCGAAACCCTGCTTGGTCTTGCTTCCCAAAGACTCGAGACTTCATTTGCACCCCAGTGTTCTTGACCTGGACTTGCACCCCAGAGATTTCCAGACTTGTGTCCTCCTTTCTTTCTCTCATGACTCGGCTAGCGTTCATGTCCTTCAGTGAAAACACCCACTTGAGGGCCACAGAAGAGTCGCTGAGAATTGACAGGCTTTATTCCCTCATTTCTCAGAGACTCAAAACTCAAATCAGACTCAAAACGCTACTTAGACTTGCTTCCCAAGGACTTAAGACTCAATTCGCCCCCCAGTGTACTTGACTTGGACCTGCACCCCAGAGACTCAAGATTTTGCTTCAATTCACGTCTCAGAGATTTGTCTCAGACTTGCATTGGAGACTCCCAATGCATGAAAAGGGCAGAGACTTCTGTCCTCCTTTCATTCTCCCTTGAATCGGCTTGTGAACGTCTCTTTCAGCTCAGATGCCCGAGTGAGTGCCACACAAATCCACAAGAACTTACAGCCCCTTTTCTCTGGTTCCCCAGATTTAAAACTTGACTTTGTTTGACTGAGTTTGTACACTAGAGCCTTGACTCAGATTTGCATGCCAGACCTGAGGCATCTTTTGGACATGAACCCTAAGACAGAAACCTGAGAGTCCGCTTGCACACTGAACTTGCACCTCAAGGACTGAGATTTGCACCTCTGATATGGTCTCACACTTACTTGCAACCTAAAGAGGCAGGACATGACATGCGTTCACATCTCAAAGACTCAAGACTTGTCTCAGACTCATGCCTCAGAAACGTGAGAGTCGATTTACACTCCAGAGACCTGGCACAGATTTACACACCAGACTTGAGACTTGAATCCACTTCACACCTCAAGGACTCGACTTGATTCTTACACTCAAGAAACCTGTGACTTGACTTGCAGCCTAGATCTGAGACTCATCGTGGGATAGCAACTTAGGGACTTGAGTCAGACTCACACCGTAGAGTCACCCAACTCGACTTGCATGACTTTGTCCCAGACTTGCATTCCAAGGACTACCAACCCTACTTGGACTTGCAACCCAGAGACTCCTGACCCAACTCAGACTTGAGCACCCCAGCATGAAATGACTCATGATCACACAACCAAGACCACAAAACCAGACTACACTTACTGCAAAACTATACCTTGATAACACACACACACACACACACACACACACACACACACACACGTGGTGCATCTTGAAATTTTAATTAAGGAAGGTAAGAATGAACTGTGACTTCCACGGATTAAAGTTCCACCAGTGACATTTTCCTAAAAACAACAAACTCTCATGGTCCTGAATTCCTTGTCACATACTTTCAAGTTCTTTTTCCCTCCATCTGACGGTTTGTCAGACTCCGTATGGACTCCAGAGGCCCAGGGTATCACCTTTGCACTGCAAAAATCAATCTGGAGGCACGAACAGGTGTTTCTCCTGGCCGAGCACTGGAGTGAGAGAGAGGCGGGTGGGAGAGCTAGGAGGTTGACCTTGGCTCTCTCAATGGTTCTGACACACACACACACACACACACACACACACACCTGCTGGCTCGGGCCGATCTGATCTGCATCCCGGTGATATGCCAGGGTCAGGCTCCGCCCACTGCCCTTGAGCTTAGAGGAGGAAAAAAAATTGCTGATGCAGAAAGAGAGCAGGAACACGGTCACCTCTGGGACATGGTCCTGAAACATCACGGGGATGAAATATTTACATGAGATGCAAGTGCTCTATTGTCCTGGGCACCTTCCAGTGTTTACGGAGGCTGCTTCCCAGATCATCTCCGGAGTCTTCAGCCAGTCGGAAGGCTTCCCATTGAAGAAACGAAGGTGCAGAAAAGCAATTTCCAATCTTATGCAAAATTGCGTTCCGTCATTTCCAGCGTAAAGCTTCAGAATGTTTCCCCAAAACAACTACGCCATTGAACAAGCCTGATTTGATACGTGGCTGCGAGGAGGCCTTCAGAAAAGATCAGCGATGGGGGAAATGACGCGACCACTAATGGCTGCTGCTATTTTCAGATAGTAATCGCAGCCAAATGACTACAGGAAGCATGAAAAGGGCTGAGATTTCCAGAGAGTTCTGTCCCCCTTTCATTCTCTCGACTCCACTTGCAAGCATCTCCTTCAGCTCAGACGCCCACGAAGCACCACACACGAGTCCCTGACAATTTACAGGCCTACCTCACTTTCCAGCACATTATGATGGTAGTTAAGGTTCCTAGGTTCCGTGGCAGTCTGACACAGCCTATGAAATTTGACTGATGTTATTTTTTACCTTCAGCCTTCAGCTTACAGAGCTTTCTTTTATGGAGTCATTGACTTGATTTCTGTCAAACCCCACCTACAGTGTTGCTTGAAAGTTGGCGAGCTCTTTCGAATTTCCTATATCTCTGCATAAATTCCATCTAAAAATTGATCAGATAGTCAAAAAAGTCATGAAAGTGTGAACATTTTTTGAGGAAAATGATGCAGAATTGCATGTCTGTGAGTGACAAAAGCATGTGAAACTTTGCTTTCAGTGCACCACCACCATGTTTCACAGACGGGATACGGTTTTATGCTGGAATGTAGTGCATTCATCACACTTCTCAATTAAACCGAAAAATATATGTTGGTCTCATCCATCTACAAAACATTGCTCCAGACTTCTGGCTTCTCCATGTGATCGTCATCAAACTACGGATGGTCAGCACTGTTCTTCTTGGAGAGCAGCAGCTTTCTCATAGAGGTTCAGAGAAGTGGATCAGGCACAGCAGTGCTGCTGGAGTGAGAACTGCTGCTCCAAGGACTAAAATGCAGTACTGTGCAAAAGTATTCCTCCCCCATTATATCTCCTAAGAGTGATTAGACCTTAATTCTTAGTTCTACCATTAACTCTAGTAGAACTAATTCACACCATGATCCAACTAATCACTGCCTTCAGAAGGTCCTGGTCGGCGGAACGCGGTGTTCTCGAGGAGCAGGGCTGGTGACCCCTGTTCTCCAGTGCTGTGGAACTGGTGTCTTTATTTTTGAACAGTGCACCGTGAGCTGCCATCCCTTGCATGCAGGCTGATGCAACATTCATTTCTATGAATTCGTTCCTTGTGAATATATAAATCCTACGGTTTGCAGGTCTGAAACTCCATTTAAGCAGCAGGGATGAGCAAATCCAGCTCGAGGGTTGCACTGATGATTATTTTCCTTTCCCTGGAACGTTCGCTAGATGTTAATCCACTGGCCAGTGAGTCACGTGAGATGCATCTGAGTGGAAAAACAAAGCTCAAAGCTGACTGTGAACTTCTAGGCCTTGAATGAACCTCCACTGAACTCAAGTTCACTACATAGTGTGAATTAGGATCAGAAGCCGAAGCTCGGCAGAAACTTTCTTCTCAGCCGGGGTCGCCTGCCTTCTCTGACACACGGCTTTACTTTTCCAGATGAAACCTTTCACAAGTCACTTGATAAAAGGTCACACACCTCCGCCTCACTGGCCAATTTCTCAGTCACTCATAGCAACAGAGGAGAACTTTAACTAGGATGTAACTAGGATCCTTATTATAGGTTAATGATGTGCATGAAGCTTTGAATCCAAGCCTGGTACTTCATGAGAGGCTCCGCACTTTTAGTCTGGAACACGTACGAAAATAGGCGATCAGTCAGTAATTATCTGAGCTGGTTATTCCTGCATAGGGTCCCTGGACAGGGGCCAGTCTATTGTCGGGTACCATGGACACACACACACACACACACACCCCTAGGGGGCAATGTAGCATGGTCAATTCACCTACCACAGGCTTTTTTGGGAGGCAGTAGGAAACCAGAGTACCCAGAGGAAACCTGCATGGACCGGGATCGAACCCACAACCCCAGTTTAAAGGTTGATGTGAATCTGATGTGAACTTATCGTGATGTTCAATCAGCAGCTTCACAATACGATCCAGTGACCTAAACAGCATTTAACCTCAGTAACACAGATGAAGTTTCTCTGGCCAATCAGAGCTCACGATTTTTAGTCCCTGCTCAACTCGCTTGGAACCACGAGTGAGCAGGTATAAGAATAGTTCCAGGCAGGGATGGACGGGCCATTGGGAGAACAGGGAAAAATCCCAGTGGGCCGTTATGGATGTGGATCCGCTGAGAGGGTTAAGGGAACAAACCCTAGTCCCGTCCCACCCCCAAGTAGAGCACTATCAGGACCATACGGTGGAAAAGCACCACATCACTTAGTGAAGTGTACAGATGCTCTGCAGGAGAGACTACAGCAACATCTCATTAGCAGAATCCCTTCAGTTTGGTCTCACCTTTAACTCCCCACTCAACCCCCTAAAAATCCTTACCTGCTTTGCTGACACCCTGAGCTTCCTCTGCTTTTGTCAAAGTCATTTTGTGGCTGAAGCTGCATTATTTTCCCGCGGCCTCTCTGGGCGCTGTGAGCCTCCATGTCACACCATTACGGATAATATGCACTCGGAAAAAAGAGGCGCTGGGAGACGGGCCCGGTGCTGTGATAAGCACAGAGATGACAGATCCTCCTCTCCCTCCGTTTCGCTCGCCCGCCTGTCCGCCACCACCTCGCCCAGACACCTCAGCCAAATGTCACCCAACAGAAGCTGAAACATCAAGTTGGCAGCCGACATGAGGACAAGAAAACGGAAAGACCAGTCATTCTCAGAGGTGGCCAGAACAGCACTTCTGGACTTCGCGTGACGGCTAGAATTCAGAGATCCAAAAAGTGGGTTACAATACAGAGTCTTCCAACAACTGACAGATACATTTTGTGAAGGACAGCGGGAGACGTTACGTAATCCTCCCCTAATAGTAAGCTCAGCTAATAATTTATACTCGATTACAAGGAAAACACAATCTATTATGGATGGAGATTTGAGGCTGGAGCATCAAGGACATCAAATCAGATCTTGTCTGCATGAAGCTCGGCCTGTCATAAAACTGTCTTCTGGATTCCTTCCACTGATTCTTAGGTTCCCTTTTGTTCCTGTTAGTCAAAATCACCTGGTGCCCGTTTTGTCTTTTTACTTTGGGCTTCTTCAAAGGTTCTGTACTCAAGACAATGTTTCCAAATACAACCTTGAAAAATCCTGACGCTGAAATGGTTCTTTCGATGAGGAGTCTTAACGATGCATCTACAACCTTCTTTCTGAAGACCTCAGAGAACTCTCTGGATCTGGTCATGGTGATCCCACTCACTTCAACAATCAAGAGCAAACCACACTAATGTCTGAGGTTTAAAGAAGAGCCTCCTCCAAAGTCCTCTCTAACGATGGTCTGATCATTGGCTCCTGATTCTAATTTTAGGAATTTAGTAGTAATAAATGTGGGTGTGTCCTAACTTTCCCTCACAAGAAAACCGTATTTCTAATTTATACATGCAGATATATAATCGAACTGATCACAGAGCAACATCTCAGTGCACGGGAACGTCATGCCGTTGCGTCCAACACGGCGTTTTAAGCTTTGGAACTGAAGACCTTGTTCCACGCAGAAGAAGAGAAACACATTTTAATGAGGTGGAGATTGAAAGGATTAAGTCGTAAGTAATCAGGAATTATTACTGGCGATGTACTTGACTGAAGAGACAACTCAAGGACGCTGATTGCCTCTAATGCCCTTTGATGTTTGCCAAATAAATAAATAAAGAAATAAATAAAAGCTGTAGAATATTTTATCGGAGTGTTGCTTGTCGAGTTCCAGCCTCCTCAGTTTCTTCGCTGCTGGGGTGACATAACTGAACATGATGCCAGGAAACTTTATCAACACATCAACAAAGACATCGCCCACCTCAGCACGCTGCCGGGTCCTCAGCGTCTGGAGAGCTGTGTATTTACACTCTGACTCAATTAAAGGGAATTAGATGCACACAAATTGGGCAAAAGTATTGGGACACCTGCACATTCATTGCGTCTTCTGAAATCAGTGGTATTAAAAAGTTTAATCGACTTTTGTTGGGCGCAACTCTACTGGTATCTCTACTGTCCAGGGAAGGTTTTCTACTTGAAACATTGCTGTGAGAAGTGGATTGCATTGGATTGAACCTCATCCCCAGTAGCACTGGATGGAGCTCCATCATTCCAGAGAACACAGTTCCACAGCTCAGTGCTGGGGGGATTCATACCCCTCTAGTCAACACCTGGCATTAGTGGTGCCAAAAGGTTCCTGCTGTATGTTGAACAAATAGTGTCCCTTTGTTCAAACCCAACATTTATTGCACCATTATGCAAGAACTGGTAGCCTATTTATTTGCTCCTAGGCTCCCCCTAGAGGTGGGGAGTGTAATTCACGTTTACGCCACTTCTGTAAATACAAATGATACTTCTCATGACGCTGTCTCATGAAGACTGTTTACACCGTACTGTACATTTACAATATCGACCAAATGAAAGCAATTTTGAATGAGTCTGTTCTGCAGAAATGTTTAAATTTAGCATATTTGCATTTATTACAGCCATGCATTGTTTCTTCTTCTCGAGTGATTAAGACGTCTTTAGTGCCGTACAGTGATTTACTGAATTCTATCTACTCTGTTAAGATTAACAAACAAAGTCTGGCCTGAAAATAACACACCTTTCATACTAATAATGACCACTATTATTAAAACTAATACGAGCTGAGAAAATGTTGTTTTCTCCAAGAAACACTTTCTCCTCAAGCCAAAGTGTGCCCTAATTAGTGAAGTGAACCTTGTTTGTTTTTGAGGGAAAGTCAAAGAGTTGAACTTGGAGAACTTTTCTCTGCTCTCTACAACTGTATGGAGGCCAAGTCGCCTCTATAAGCAGGACGCGCTGCTTCGTAATAGGGAATAACAAGACAGCCATGGATCAATACGTAGGAAAATCGTTAATAATCATCACGGCCTTTATCGGCATCTGGAAGATGGTTATTGAAATCTCCAGGAGCCGAGTTCCAATGGTTGAGGAGAAGCAAGCTTGATCTCGACCTTATATGACAAGATCAGGAGGAAGATTAGATGAGTTAGTTGCTTGCAATTCCGACATGTCCGCAAGTGTTTTTAGGTCGTGGTGTTCCACGGACGAAGGCGAGAAGCGCAAGTCGAACTGTAACGAAGGGACGGTTGTTAATGTTGAGAAAATCAATTCCCCTCTTACTTCCAGATAAATTGTAAAAGGGAGACAGTCCCCTCCTGGGCACGTCTCAATCGAACTCCATCCCAAACTAAAAGGAGAATGCGTCCCACACAAATCCCTGGGAAAGGTAAACAACGCATTTTAGCACTTCCCCCCTCCCATTTTCCGCTAATGAATTCCTAACCTGGCGCGGTAAGGTTGATTAGAATGGATTAGCCGACCTCAATTCATCTCTGTTCGCATTTGAAGAAGCGAGGCCAAGTGCTCGCCTATGCCCGCCGTCTCCTAAGCCTTTAAATATCTCCATCCCACTATTGGAATTGGCACGCGGCCTCATAAGCGGCTTGTTGCGGGTTCCGTTTCCCGGCACCGTTGACTGCTCTTTTCTGCTGGTGTAGAACTTGAACCTCTGCTGATACCAAGAAAAGTCAACGACAACTTCAGTCGTGGCCTGGTGGTGCGGGAACCAGACTTGTGACTGTAAGGTTGGTGGTTCAAATCCCTGAACTGGGAAGCCATTACTGAAGTGCCCTTGAGCAAAGCACTTCATTCCCTGGGTGCTGTGGGTAGAGCTGCCCACTGCTGTGGGCATGTGTGCTTACTGCCCCCTAGTGTGTGAACTCACTTTCCTTCCTTGTGGACTAAAAGTAATTATTAAATTCACAAGGATATTTATTAAAATAAGGACTTTTATTCTGAAATTTGAACACTGTGTGAGCAAAGAAAGAGACAGAGGAGCCCCTCCCTATCTGCTAACTAGATAGGAGAGGTCTAATAGAGTGGACAGTGAGTGGACACAGTGGGCATATATATATATATATATATATATATATATACCTTTAAAGATCCGTACTGATGTCGGGCCCAACGTCAAAAACTTCACCTCGTTATTGTTGCTGTTCAAAGTGTAAAACTTAAACCTTAAGAATAAAAATATTTCCCTCTATTTCCTCCGAGTCCTCTGTTAGAAATATGTGGAATTAATTTTCATACGAGGGAATTTTAACGTCCTTAAACTCTTCACATATCAGATTCAATTCTCCACCTCTGTGTCTCGGTAAGTTTCTCCAGAACGGAGAATATTATTTCACCCCGAACCAGAGTCGGAATGACTCTGTTTGCATCTTAATGCAGGGATTATGCAGACTTTTTGGGAAAATCGGTGGAACTTGCCTTGAACTACTCCCAGCTGAAGCCCAGGTAATGCCCCCTGCTGAGCCCCTGACTGAACAGTTCAGGTGACACCTTTGAGAACTTTTCTGTCTGAAATCCGTTTTGTGAAGGGATTCGCTTGCAGACTCGAGTGAGGTGTGTCTCTGGCCCTGTAAACGTCAATCATCCTCTTCATCCGGCCTCGTAGATATGACCCAAAATCGGGTTTGAGTGACAGGCGTACCGGAGTGTTCTAAAATAAGACGCGAGGCTTACTGTATTTCCACTCGGGCCTGATTCCCGGCACTCTCGGTAAACCTCACCAAGCAGATCTTCTCCGCTCAGCTCCAGAGCCAAAGTGCGGCGGATCCGGAGGGGCCCTCGGGGAACCGGAGCAGGCTGGAGTGGAGAGCAGGAGGCGAGGGCGAGGAGGGGAGTGGTGGGGGTCAGCGGGGAGGTCATATCGGGAAGGGTTTGAGCACAGTGCCCTCGCGGGCATCTGCAGAACACGACCCCCTGTGACTCAGTGCGATCCAGTCATTCTGCCGAGCTAATTAAGGAGCACTGTTCAGGCTGATTAGTTTCCATTGTGTAATTACTGAGCAGTCTGCTGAGGTCTGTTTCCCACCCAGTGCCAGCCACTCACTGCTCTCTCCGGGAAGAGTGTGGGGCGGCTCAGCGGGTGCACAAAGATACACCATGACCCTGAAGGTACGATCCAACCCGAGCAAAACTCTCACAAACCACAACCACGTGACCTGCTTTACGAGGGTGGACGTCACAGTCACCTGAAGTCCTTGGCATTTTCATCCTGTTCCAATATTATTACCTTCAATTACCTTCTTTGAACCTCAGACATTAGTGTGGTTTGCTCTTGATTGTTGAAGTGAGTGGGACCAAGACAATTACACGTTTATTAATGATGTTTAAAAGACGTTTCGTCAGTTTTACGTCTTCTTCAGTCATCTCACCTGAAGATCAAGCATCCAGATGATTTAATATGCTAGTCAAAGGTGCTCGTGGTCCTCAAATGTTTGGGGACACCCCTTCTAATGAAAGCATTCAGCTACTTTAAGCTGCACCCATTGCTGACACAGATGTGCAAATGTACACACAGCTTGTCTAGTCCCTGTAGAGAAGAACCGCCAATAGAATAGGACTCTCTGGAGCAGATAAACAAACATGACCCTTGTAGCACCATGTTATCCTAATGCCAGGTTTGGATTAGAGGGGTATAAAGAGGGGTATAAAGAAGGGTATAAAGAGGGGTATAAAGAAGGGTATAAAGAAGGGTATAAAGAGGGGTATAAAGAAAGGTATAAAGCCCCAGAGCATTGATTTGTCACTAAGGAGTCAGTTAGTGCACCTTCAGCATGCCTTCGTGTGTGTGTGTGTGTGTGTGTGTGTTTGTGTGTGTGTGTGTGTGTGTGTGTGTGTGTGTGTGTGTGTGTATGTGTGTGTGTGCTTTAACTTCAAAATCCACCCCAATAAATCTCACCACAACAGACTAGTCCTGATCTCCCTCTACAGGCACGGATTGGAATGGCATCTTGGCACACACTATACACTTGGACGCTCTCAAAGGGAAGTGTGTTAATACCCACAGTCTGCTGAAGCACCTTCGAGTCACTGAAGGTTATTCAGCACTACCATGGCACGCTCCTTTCAAGAGGAGGGGGAGAAAAATGCTTGTTGTTTTCCCTCAAGGGACATCCAGTGAGGGAAGTGCCATCCATAATCCAGCCTGAATTTGCCTGCTCAGCTGGCAAAGTGTCCAGCGGATAAATCTGCCTCTAATAGAGGCACTAATAGAGCGATGTGGGTGTTATCTTTATGCAGCGCTACATGAACTGACACTAGTTTATCTTTAACCAAAACAATTGATATTTATAAGCTGCACAAAGCTAATATCTCATCTTCAAGGGTGTTTGTCATGCACCGAGGCCTCGGGGCAGCAGACCGCTATGGACGGAGGGGTCCCAGAAGACCCGATAAGGAATTTTCTGGGGCTTTTTCACAATGAAAACAAAATCAAACCCTCCCATTTCAGTCATAGTTAAATAAAAAATGTATTATGCAAGAAAATTGAGTTGTGTTCAATCTTCAAAGAGCTCGCGTACCAAAAACATTGCGTTTTCGGGTAATTTACGAAAGTGGAGATCCCTCTGGGAAAATTGGGGCGTCAAAAACTATGTTTCCTGGCGAGATTAAAGCAATGCGGTGCTTTTTTAAAGATCTGCAAATGCCTTTTCAGTGGTGGTAGAACCAGCTTCTCTCTCGACAAACTATTTGTCACGCCAACTTCAAACGATAAAGTAACTTAGTTTAGTCCAACCTTCTCCTAACTCACATTTTTCATTTCTTCATCTCCGGCTGGTCAACAGAACATACTGAGCCTCAAAAAACACTACAAATGATCTGCAGCTGAAACTGCTTTAACGCTGATTTAATGTTGTTTTTCGTCCACAACCTGGAAGAGTGATATTTTGCCATCCAAACCGAGACGGAGAAGTGAGGAGTGAGGAGAGATATGACCGTATTCGTTTGACTGAACTAAAATAAGGCTCTGAAATCACTGACCGTATTACTTTCAATTGTCCCGACGTTCCGTGTTTACGGTGCAGAGGGGAGAGTGTCAGGAGGGACGTGGGGAGGAATGGGAATCTTTGGAAGAAGCTGCTGCTTCCAAGACAACAAAGCGAGCGAGCACGAGTCAGTCGGAGATTGGAGCCAATTAACACTTCAAACCTGGGTAGATTCATTTGCAGCTTCAGAAAAACTGACAAACAACTGCTGTTGAAACACGTTCAGCATCATTGGGAAAGGTGAGATAGGCCAGAACGGAGCGTTGGGACTAATAATGCGGTTGGAGCCCCGGAATAAACGACTACAAATGTGCCCCGCCCACCCGTCCGATTCAAAAACAGCATGCTGCGCTTATATGTGATGATACGATGGCGGCCTTTCTGGAGAGCAGCGAGGGCAATTTCTCTGATTGCCTTGCAAGTCGAGTCACATCACGGTGGCAGAAGAGCGATAGCTTGGTCGGAATAACATAATGCAGTGTCATCTCCGCACGGCTGGGGACCATTCCCATTTCCATCAAAACAGGACCTCATTCAGCATCCATGGAGGGAAAAGTCCCCAAAAAGGATAAGGATCTGTAATAATAATACAGCTGGTGCAGCTCTGTTCTATTTCCAGATCCCCATTCCGTACGGAAATCTGATATGGCGTTCATCGGGATTACACGCAATTCCTTTTTTATCAGACAGATGCATTATACTGGACATATATATGATTACTATTAGGACACGCCCACGTTTATTACTACTTTAAATAATCAGACCAGAGTTCGAGAGGACTTCGGGGAGGAGGAGGAGCCTGTCTTACGTAATCTTCAGACATTAGTTTGGTTTGCTCGTGATTGTTGGAAGTGAGTGGGATCACCATGATCAGATCCAAAGAGCTGATAAAATGGGAATGTAGAAACATGACGTTATGTTTGAACAGCGTATATCCAGTTTACAATACAATAAACAATACACACACACACACACACACACACACACACACACTGTATATTAATGTATATGGTCTTATATCATATTTCCATATGGAACAAAGTGGATAACAGAGAGGTCCTCGTTACCGTCCACTGTGAGCCGCAAATAAATCTCCATATACTTAATATGTTTTATTCAAACCACAGGGTTATGGCTCGGCGGAATATGTATAAGTAAATGAATGGTGGGCTTTGTGCAGTGATATCTTGATTATTTTATGCAAATAAGGAAGCTCCAGTGCTGGACTGGACCGTCCCCAGAGTGGACAGACTTTAATCCCAGCCTCCTCGTCTGGTTTCTCTAAAAAGGTCATTCGGTAAACACAAGGCCTGTTTGCAAGTCTGTTAGGATCAACATCTCACACACACATACACACACACATACACACACACACACACACACACACACACACACACACACACACACAATGTGCTAAAAGCATCACAGTGCTGAATCCCCCTCAACAACATTAATTCCACTGTTCTGCAGTTTCACCAGCAAGTAACACAATGGAAGCTGAGATCAAAGAAGAGGAAGAAAGGTCGAGGATGTTATAAATACCTGTGGGGTGTGCGACAGGGTTCATAGACTGAGAAGAGGTGGTCCAGTGCAGTGAACGTTCTGATCAGAGAGAGGGGGCGGGGCTGATGATCAACCTGCATACAGACTCTGACTGATCAGAGAGAGGGGGCGGGGCTGATGATCAACCTGCATACAGACTCTGACTGATCAGAGAGAGGGGGCGGGCTGATGCTCAACCTGCATACAGACTCTGACTGATCAGAGAGAGGGGGCGGGGCTGATGACATCACTGACCCAGATATTGAGTTATAGAGATAAATGTTTGCTTTCTTTCTTTGATTGCACAGTGTTCAAATTCCAGAATAAAAGTCATAAAATGAAGGACATTCAGGTTGATGTTGATTTTTGTTTTTGTTTTTTTGTTTTGACTTTATTTGCATCACTGTGAAGCATTTTGACTTATTATCATAAATATCCAAATAATCCATCAAAATTATTGCATTTTGAGCTCGAAAACTCTCTGGATGATCAAAAAGGCTGAGTGCCGCACCATCATTACAGTCATTCCAAACAGCACCATGTCATCCCACTTTCCAACGAAGAAAAAAGAAATGTCATCTATCAGTCTGGAACTGTAATAGAGGAGGAAAGCAATCAAAATCAGGAG
This sequence comes from Acestrorhynchus altus, assembly GCA_034509495.1. Classification (NCBI taxonomy): domain Eukaryota; kingdom Metazoa; phylum Chordata; class Actinopteri; order Characiformes; family Acestrorhynchidae; genus Acestrorhynchus; species Acestrorhynchus altus. Next base: position 1,394,990 of record CM067520.1, on the reverse strand, counting down.
AACACTTTCAGCTAATTACACTCAAACTTTTAATGATGATTAAAAGCAGTGTGAACAGAATTCGCCAGCGGTGTGTTGGAACAGTCTGCCTAACAAAGCCAGGGTCCCTGAGCAACAGCACTCCAACAGTTAATGAAGTGAACAAAGTGGACAATGCAGGACTCCAGGGGACTGGACTGTCAGTGTAATCGGATTATTATGGCATTTTAGCTTTTGCAAGCATTTTACAGATTTACAAAGTGAGCTTCACACCAACCTCGTTTGGCCTGGACTTTTAGACCTTTCAGTGTGGTCCAAACAAAAATAGCAAGTGTGAAAAGTACCGCAGACCTTGGACCAAAGGACCAGACTTTGGTCCGACCTAAAGAGGTGGTTTTGCGTCTGAAATTCCAAAAAGTTCATAACCAGGGTTCATATTCATTTGGCTCCATGAAACCTCACATTGGAAGACCACCATCCTACCTTATCTCCAACTCATCCTTCTCAGAAGTACTGGATGGAGCTCCATCGTTCCAGAGAACACAGTTCCACTATTAGGCATTAGACATGTTGCCAATAGGGTCATGATTATTTGTCCAGAGAGTCCTATTCTATTGGCAGTACGTCTCTACAATCTGTGTGTGCATTTGCACACTTGCACATCTGTGTCAGCAAGTTCTATCTAATCTAATATAATGGATGCCACTTAAGAGTTAACTAGGTGACTCCATTCATGTCCACAAACGTTTGGACACATTGTTTATTTTATATGGAATTTTCCACGAAAGGGACATTTGTCAAAAGACCCTCTAAGTACCAGCTCCTAGACCCCTTGTGTCTTGGCTCTGATCACGCTTGACTCACTCGGTGAATGAAGCTAATTGCTGAATTAGACGCCCCGTCTGTGTCATTATTCATTCACAGCCCGTGCCAACAAGCCAAAGCCCCGTCCACTTCTCATTGTTTTGTCCTGAGCCGTCTGGAACGTTCCGTCCAATCTGCACATGGCCCGAGAGTGGCCCAGCGCTAGCCTGTTCACGCTCGAGCACGCCAGCCTCCTCGGCTCTCTCCTGGCAGACGCGGCTCAACTCCGACACGATGGCAGATGTCAGTGTGAGTCTTTATGAAGCTCCGAGACACATCTCCCTTTCTCTCTGTCTCTCCCTATCTGTCTCTATCTCTCTCGATCTATCTCACCACCTACGTCTTCAAGCTGACGCGCGGAGGACGATGTGTCTCAGAACGAGCGAAAAACAGCGAGGACCAAGAGCTGGTGTCAGAATAGCTCCATAAGTGGAAGGCGCAATGCTGGAAAAGTCAAAAGCTCAGAGGATGGAGATAGACCGCTGTTTTTGGCGACGGACAGCCCCAGCAGTTCGGCAGGTTTTGATAACTCTAAGTGGCCAGAGCTGGCGCTGCGAAGCCTCGAGGAAGGCTGGCCAAGGATAAAGGCCCCAGAGAAGCAGACAGGTGGACGGCTTAGTTTGACATCGCGTTCCTGTCTTTTTATCTCAGCGTGCTGCCGAAGCGCCGCCGCCCCATAAAAGCTCCAGGGAACTGAAAACACAAAAACATTATCTCCCTCCTCCCTCGCTCCAGCTTCCCCTCGCTTTTTCGCCTTTTTTATCTGCCGACAATGTTGACAGAGCAGAGCTCATAGTGGAGAGAGAGCGAGAGAGTGTGTGTGTGTGTGTGTGTGTGTGTGTGTGTGTGTGTGTGTGTGCCTCCAAGGCCTCAGAAATAAAACACCTGGTGGAATCACATTTTAATCTCAATCAGAACGAAACAAGAAGGCAGCTGTTAGAGACGACACACTGACCTTTTGTGCCCATAGACTGGGAAAGAACGTGGTTTCTATGATGAAGAGTCCTCCAGACCGCATACCATTTTAGGATTGTTGGATCTTCTTTACTCATCTTGTGCTCCTGCTCTTGGGCTGAACTTGCGAGGACGGTCTGATCTGTTCACGTGGCCAGATGTTGTTGATGATGTTCTGGACAGTGGAACGTCTGATTTCTAATTGTTCTGAGCTCTTTTTAAATCCCTTCTCAGACTCATCTGTATCTACAACCTTCTTTCTGAAGGCCTCAGGCTCTTGCCATGGTGATCCCACTCACTTCGACAATCAAGACCAAACCAAACTAATGTCTGAGGAATCTAATTTTAGGCATTTCAAGCGGACATAAATGTGGGTGTGTCATAAGAAAATTTAATAACTGATGTTTAAAAGACATTTCTTCAGTTTTATGTCTTCAGTTTTATCACCTCCATCTCTCAGTATGGTTATTTCCCCACAGAGACGGGCAGAAGCAGCAGACATACCTCTTCCTGGACCTGGCAACCCGGAACACTGTCACTCCAACTCAAAATAGTGATCTACGTTGCGGGCACTAAGTCTGACAGAGAGCCACTGTAATACATTATTACTGAGAGCAACCTGAGCAATCCTGAGACACGACGCCTTCAAGGAGTCGGGAGGCAAGGCCACGGAGGACGAGAACAGGAAGGAGCGGCCTGGTGCCGTTTCCGCTAGGGTCTTGGAAACTGAAGCTCCGGCTGTCATTCTGAAATGCTGCTGTCATTCCGGAGTCAGTGCGACAGAGTCACCTTGCATCCGCAGCCTGGACAGGTGACGTGCAATGGGAGAGGGAAGTGGGGGTTGATTGAGAGTGAGTGAGGAGACTTGACAAGTCTGGAGTTCAGTGCCCCAGGGAAACACAGTGCACCCCCAACACCTGCCCAACATTGTGCTGGTTCAGCAACACTCTGGATCATCATCTACTCGCCTCTCACCTGCTGTTCTCACCTCTCTCCTTCCTCTCTGTTTCCTCTCCTCGTCACCCTTCACCCACTGAGCCCCCTTTCCTTCTTCTCCATTCTTCAACCCCTACGCCTTTCATCTCCAGTCCTCCTCACTCTCAACCCCTCTGTCTGAACCGCCTCTACACCTCAACGGTGCCCTTCAGCATAAAGAATTCATATGGTCAATGTCTCGCATTGCATTTTACAGTAACGGTGTAAGGGGGTATAGATTTCATCAGTAGCATCATCAATAGAGAGACCAGGGTAACAAATAATGCATTCGTTCATATTGGCATCTGGGCTGCAGCATGGCCCGGTCCAAACAACAGATCTATTACCTGGAGGTGCCCGTGTTGCAGGACGTAATCGCCTTAGCTGGTTTAGAGCTACTTTGGCCCCATTCATCAGCAATGTGCCGTGGCACTAAATGTCAATACCACGGCTGCACCTCTGCTGTCGGCCGGCATGTAAATTGGATATATTCTGGTAATTAATCACAGCGTGACTGATTGAGGAGAGTCCAGGATTAAGGTCACAGTCCTAGAATTGGAATAGATGGCAAAGGCGTTCAGCCCAGTGTGTCAGACATGAGGTTCAGTCCTACCAGCCCAGACGTATTTGCATTGGCGTCAGCGCAGGAGGCTGCAGATATGCGGCCCCAAACAAGACAACTGCCCACGAAAGTGAGAAAGTGCTCCCCGTTTAGAGGCAGTCATCCTCAATAAATCGCTTGTCTTTTCATCCAATTAAGCAAGCGTGTCTGGCGGCACTGAAAGCTATATCTTTACTCTGTGGATAATTCGATTATTAGTAAAGGCAGCTCTGCTGACGCTCGCCATCCACCCGATCCTTTACCTAACAACTGACAACAGATCTCAGATTCCTGTTTGATCAAAACCAGCAGCGTCCAAGGAATTCTCCTTAGAAACAGCCCATTATTACTATCTGAACCGGCTCAACCAGCTAAGGCACCAGTTATCATGCGAGATGGATAGCCGGCACAGCAAGACACCGAGTACAATTATAATTAGAAGGTAACTGAGTGGGGAAAAATTGACTGTAATTTTCATATTTCATGAAAAAGCCAACTAATCCCTGATACTGACTTCTGTGCAGGGCTTTAGTAAGACCCTTGGAAATGATCCACATACTAAATACAGTCAAATGGAAAAGTTTGGACACCCTATTAACAAACTGCGAGACTAAAACTGAAGAAAGTACTTTGAAACATCGTTTGTAAATCGCAATTATTAGAAATGCTATTTCCTGGGGAGGAAAAACTCCTACAGGTGCACGTCAAAGTTCTCCAAGGAAGGACATCTGGTGACCTAGGAGTTATGGGAACCCAAGGCTGTCACTGATGCTCATGGAGGTCCCACCTCACAACGTACAGGACTTCAAAGGTTTGATGTAATGTGTGAAGGTGTCCAGATACAGGACATGTTGAGAGGTCTTGTGGAGTCCATGACTCACTGTTTTGGTGGGAGATGTTTCTATTGGTTGATTAATATTTTGGTGAGATTCATTTTGGTCAGTGTAGAAACAGCCAGACCTCTGAGCATCCACGACTTACTGGAAAGTTCAGCACTGGAGGGTCAGCTCCCAAAACACACACTCCCAACATACGCACACACACACCCCAGCCTTCAGCTCTGCATCCATCACGGCTCAGCTATCTTCAGCTCTCCTGACAGGTTTGTCAATGGGCATTACTGCAGACCGTCTGGAGCGGTCTCGGCTTGCGCCAGCTTTACCTGGCTACTCTGGCGTTAGTGGGCGGGAGGTCAAAAATAGCCACCCCAGAGGACGAGGGTTGGGCGTGCGGACGGCGGTAGGAGTAATCTCTCTCTGCTAGCTCTCCGAACGTACGAGTGCAGGCTTGAGACTCGCTGGCAGTTTGAAGGAAACGAAGGATGAAAACCACGGAGACTCCACACCAAGTTTAAAGGGAGAATCGTGCCATCGGCTCGACGTCAATCAAACCGGCTTTGGCAGCTGCGTCCCAGAGCCCGTCTGCGGCACGCAAGGATCTTCTCGCGAGCTCACCTCGTGGCGAAGCATAGTGTCATGCCCTGATAAGCATAATGATGTTGGGAATTTGCTTCTGTTGTTCGTGATTGAATAATCAAACGTTTGCCTTTTGTCTCATTTCTATTTTTCACCCAAATCCCTCTTAACACCAGTGTCAGTTTTAATGGTGTTTTGCTGTGGGAGGATATGGCCTATTTCTGGGGCTTCAAATGAGAACCCTGGGGATTTTATTTACTAAATTGCAAAGGACTAAAGAGCGAGAATAGGAAGAAGAAAAAAAACACCCTGTAATTAGCTATGCAAGACATACATCACAGAGCTGAATAGGCCTCATTATAACAACAAAAAAGAGAGAGTTTGATATTATGTAGATATAAAAGCTACCCCCTTCTAATGTTCATTAACAATATCATCTCGCTCATGTCTCCAGCATGCAGCTAAAATAAAACACAGCACGCTCCCACATGTACACAAGACATCAAAGCGGGAACGGTCGCATCGAGTCCCGTCACCGTGGCCTTTACTCTTCAGAAGTCTCAGTAATCTCACTTCTGTTCTTACTCGGTGTGAATTCTTTCCAATATTCAAAGCTCTCTGGAAGATGCAGAGATACTCCGTGGAAAGCCCGGATCCTAAACTTTCGATCCGCACCGCACGGTAGTCGAGGAAGAATGGCAGGTCAGGGTGTGGATCATGGATGGACCCTACCCCTTTGAAAGCCCAAATCAAGTGTGTCTCCAGGAGGGGGAATGGGCAAACTGTGATGTTCTAGACAACTGGGTCAAAACATCTGGCAGGTCTTGTGGGGGGGAGGGGCTGGGGGGGGGTCTTCCTGGCGTGCAGCGGTCAGTACCTACCAACAGTTCTCCAAACAAGAACATCTGGTGACCACTTCTGTCACTGGTGCTCATGGAGGGCCAGAGCTGAGCTCTGAATGAGCTCCGAATATGGAAACAAAACTGCAAAAATCGATGTATTGTTTATGTGATGTCACAGCAATCAGCATCATAGAGTTTCAGCCACATCCCTGTAGAGTACGGTGAGCAGGTGATTATACAGTATGACCTCATACATTAAAGACACTTGATTTACAGTCATAAATAAAGAATGGAAAAGAAACTGTTGCCCTTTTTGCTGCACAGATGTCAAAAGAGAGACACATTAAATATAAGAATAAGGTGGTATATGTGCCGTTTAAATCTGTAACAAATATGTGTACAAATATTTTTGTAAAATGTTGTTTTTTAAGAAAAAAAGGGAACTTGGCCTAAACTTATTGGATATTTCCAGAAAATGTGTCAGAAAATCTTTTTTTATGGTGGTGAAAATGCCACGCGACTACATTTGATAAGCAGAGCAGTAATAAAGGTTAAAGCTGTTTGGGTTCGTAGGATATGGCCTGACCCTCTGTTTCATGACCGTTTGGTCCTTGAGGGACCACTTTCTGAACGAGGCAGCAGAATGCAGTTCATTTGCATGTAATAAAGTAACAATCAAAGCCTGTTTAATTCTATGGAATGAATAGGTTGGAAAACACATTCCTATAATCAGTGCAGCACAAATATTATACACTGAATTGGAGAAAATATAGAATATAATGAAACCGTCTCATTATGGCCTTATATTACACGGATTTCTGTTGATTATGAAACTGCAGTAAGGGTTAAAGCCGTTTGCATCCTCAGAGCACCAGCAGTTTCTCACTCTTCAACTCAGGGCGATTGTCCTGACCTTCAAGAACATCTGGCTCATCTGCACAGGTGCAACATTTCTTCCCATGGTGACGACGAGGCCGTTTACCTCCCCTGTGACCTGCAGCATCAGCAGACAACCAGCAAACACAATGATATTCATTAGGCAATACAAAGGGAATCCCTGTTCAAGCTGACGAGAGGCCTGCGTCAAGAGTCGTTCCTCGTCGCCTCCAGCCAGGAGCTTGCAGGGGTTTTACCAGCAGCTGTTTCGGAGATGTTCTCATTACTGGAGGGGGAGTGGGTGGGGGGAGGGATGGCAGCGGGAATCTTTTCCAAAGTACCTTTTTGCCAAGCACTGTAAGTTACAGAGGAACTATTATTGGTCCACACGTCAAACAGCTTGAGCTAGCACTGGCCTTCTGCCATCAATCGGAGAGGGTGGAGCAGTGGAACCAATTATTTAGCGAAACAGCCGTAAGGAGGCATCACTTCTAATGATGTGATGCTAGGAAAACACCAAGGCTTATGGGAAAAATGGTGGTGGTGGTGGTATTGACAGGGTGACAGTAGCAGCAACGACAACTTCTAGCATTCAGGTTTCGTTTGTCTTTGTCTTGATCATCTAAAATCGGCTTGTTTGGCTGTTTCTCTCTGCCTCTGTATACGGGGCTGAAGATTCAGGCCTAAGTAAGCAGTTGGAATGGACTGATTCTTTCTATGTATGACTGTAAGGATCATCTATGTGATTGATTACAGTATTAGAGTGAAAGGATCAGTTTCTTGAGGAAAACCGTACAACTGAAAGGAGGCTCTCGTTCACTGATGGTCCTCTTGTCTGGATATAAGATGAGATACGGTTGGTCATGGAGATAAAGGCTCCATACGGTATCCTGCAGACCATTTTCCCACAGATGTTGTAGCTGGACCTGTAGGTCCTGTGCACTCATAGGTTGCTGAAGCTGATGTCCAGTTGCTTGAAGACCGAGGCCAAAGTGGTGTTGGAATCTGGTGGAGACATTCCTGGGAAACCCTCGCTGTTTGTGGGAGCATTATCCCTATCCGGTTGGAAGCCCTGCCATAAAAAGTGACACGTGACTACAACGATTTTTTGACAATGATTGTATTTATAGATTTCTTGGTGATATTTTATTACCAGTGAACTTTGAACCAGTAAACAGATCACAAGAACTATGTCTTCAAAGTCCAAGATAGGCTGGTCGCTGGCCTTGGAACTCAAGGTCCTGGACATCACTGCAAACTACAAAAATGTATCAAGAGTTTTGAGGGGTTTTTTTATACACGCTGAGTTTCCCCACAAGGTATCCAAAGATGTCTGGCCACCGTCACTTCGGCCAGCTTGGTCCTTAGTTCTCTGACCCAACAGGTCATGTACGGGTCAGGGAACCTCACCCCAGTGCCAAGAGTTAACTCATTACTGTAGGACATCCCGTCTTTAGATGGAAGGCTGAATAAATAACTGGAGAAGGCGTCTGGATGATCCATATTCCCATTTTCCGACTCTTGACACCAGACCAAGACTTTTTGACACGTGTTAAAATCCTCCGAAACAAAACACATCATCTCTGTTTTTCACAATCGTGAAAACGATCGACTCCAGAAGAGTAATGTAGTGTAGGAACGGAGGGTTCGCACCCTTTTTCTAATATCGTCAAACCTCAATATAGCAATTAATAATTAACCAATAATATCATGTTTCTCCACCATCACCTCGCCTACCACCGATAGAAGACACACAGGTAGCTTAGAAACTGTCACTGAACCAGCATTTCACTCTGAAATATGCTGTATTTCTGACTGATGCTGGTTTTATGCAACACATAAACCACAAGGGTGGAGTTTCGGGCAGAGCAATATTTCATATTGCTGTAAGCATCTGCTGAACAAACAGAACTCCAAGTGTTCTAGTTCTATTTGTCTCTGCACAGACCATCCAAAACATCTCATGGCCATTTATCTCAATCTGTGTTCACAGAGTTTATGACTCATACTTAGAGCCACTTACCCACACTTGAGGAACCGTTATTATTACCATCACCATCATCACCACCATCATCATCATCGAGGTAAAGAAAACGGTCATTCAGTCAAAATGGAACTATTTCTACTGGTTAGGCATTAAATTAACGATACTGTTTGCAACTGGCTTCATTTTCATGAGCATCGAGCACAAGAAAGAACCTCTTACACTCTGATATAAACCTCTAAATTGGTCAATTCATTTTCATAAAGCTTCTATAAACTCCATCTGAAAGCACCAGCAATAGAATGAGAGAAGAAAACTGAAAAAGGTCTTCCTAACCGTTAGAACTCAAGGCCAGTTTTGTGGGATGTTTTTGTAGTTTGATGAACTTTTATTCACCAAAGAATTAAAAATGTCTTTGTAGGAGACAGTCACACACACCCGTTATGTTCAGGAGATCCTAAAACTTAAATTTCATTTGAGATGTAAATATTAACAAAGTGATAGAAAAAAAGATTTAAAATATCTATGAATTTTACCATGTTTTGATCAACTTTTTTATTTTACTATATTTATTTATTTATTTATTTATTGCTTATAACCACTATAAACACTTACATATATTATGTCTCAGGCATGATGTTGGAATTTGTTGTTGGAATATATTATTATTTTTGTTATTTATGTCCGTTTTAAAATTAGTCCTTCTCAGGACTTTTATTCTGCAATTTGAACAATGTGTGAGCAAAGAAAGAGAGCAAAGAGCCGTCCTTCTCTTTTCCTCTATAACCCAATATCTGGGTCAGTGATGTCATCAGCCCCACCCCCTCTCTCTGATCAGTCAGAGTCTATATGCAGGTTGAGCATCAGCCCCGCCCCCTCTCTCTGATCAGTCAGAGTCTGTATGCAGGTTGAGCATGTACATGTGAACAGAGCAGTAAACATGCACTGGAAGCTGCTTTGGTATTTAAACCGGGATTGAAAACGATTTTAGTTTTCCTGGTTTGAGGTGTCCCAGTAGTTTTGTCCATGTAGCGTGTTTGACATAGATGAGAAAATGCCATTCTGTGCAGTAGTTTTTCCATTCTGAAACATCTCTGAATGTGAAAAGGTTGAATGGTTGTCACTTTTTCTGTCTCCAAAAAGGGCACTTACTGCTGAGAGTGACCCTGTAAAGCCTTCCCAGAAGTGGAAGAAGCAGGAAGAAAGCTAGGAATTGCCAAGTCAAACACATAAATGCATATATTTTCCATAAACCTCTGCCTTTTCTGGTTCTACTTAGTATGACTCCAGATGAAAGGCAGAGGAAGAACCACAGAAGTACGAGCGGGGCAATAATGGCTTAACTCTACGATTATGTTGCTGTTCAGCATTGGAATGCTTTTTGATCACAGCAGGGGGCCAAGCACCGAGCCGAGAGGATGGATTTGACAGATTTCCAGCCTCCGAGCTTGAAGGCGCGGCCACCTATCACCTGTCCAGTAACACAGCAAGCAATCACCCAATTTCAGCCACCGCTCGCAGGGAAAAGGTCAGCGGCAAAGTGCTCTCTGATTTCTGCAGAGAAAAGGAGAGAGAAAGAATGGCTTTTAGAGTGGCTCTCCAGACCCACATCCTATATGGACAAACGTCTGTGGACACCATTTCTAATGAATGCATTCAGTAGTGCTGCCCATGGAACAGGACTCGCTGAAGCAGATAAACAAACATGAACCAGGCTAGAGGGGTATAAAGCCCCCTCAGCACTGAGCTCTGAAGCAATGAAGTAATGAAGTTCTCTGGAATGATGGAGCTCCATCCAGCACTTTTTTGGGGGATTAGGTGAGGTTAGATGGTGATCATCCAGACCAACATACTCTCCTCACTTTTGCTTTTGTCATTTAATCTAGTAGAAAGTCTTCTCTGGACAGTAGAGACAGAAAGCAGGATCAATTCTCTAGAGCAGTTGAACACGTTCCTTCTTTCCTTTCAGTTTCTATTTCCCATGAATTGAGATGCCCTATTGTCCCAGTGCTGGCTGACCACTGCGATGCTGCGATGCCGCTCTCTGACCAACTGGAAGAAAGACGTTCCCACTCCTCCATGTGGAATTCTTTCAGCTCTGTGATGTTTCATTGTCAGTCTTTGTACAGACGATCTTCCGTTCTCCTCAAACCCCCTCTGATACAATAAAGATCTCATAGTGGTTTCTATGATGGAGAGATCTCCACACCCTGCTGCAGCAAACCATCACAGCCCAAGCCATCACACTCCCACCACCATGCTTCACAGCTATTATGAATATAATTCAAATAATTCAACTTTGGATTCAACTGTCCAAAGCACATTGTTCCTCAAGTCCTGCTCTTTGTCTAGATGTTCTCTGGAGAACTTTAGTCTTGCCCTGATGTTTTTTGAACATAAGGGTGTCCTCCTTGCGTACTTGTTTGCTCTCTTTCTGATGGCAGGTGCTGTGCTCTGACATCAGCTGTGGCGAGAGCCATGATGAACATTTTAGAATTGTTAGATCTTCTTTACGCATGTGATGATCTGCTCTTGGGCCTTTCCAGACTCATCTGCAGCTACAAAGTTCTTTCTGAAGGCCTCACAGAGCTCTCTGGATCTGGTCACGGTGATCCCCTTCAACAATCAAGAACAAACCAGACTAACGTCTACGGTTTAATAAGACAGACTCCAGCTGATTCTCCACCTGCTTCTAATTTGAGGTGTTTTAAGTAGTAATAAATGTGGGCGTGTCCTAACCTTTTCCTCACAAGACGTTGTTCTTCAGATGTACGTGTTACAATGATGTCCACGGAGTGTGTGGTGTATAGTGTGTCTGCCTTGGTAAACACTCCCAAAGACACATCTGATGTACAGATGGCTGATGACTGTGTTAAGCTCATTTCAAATTGAAATAAAAGCATTTGGATTTCATAACGTGCAGCTAGGTTAGAGAGCGTCAATAAATGGAGAGAAAACTAGGTGCTATATGTCAGTTATGTATCGCTGTATATTAAATGGGGGGGGGGGTGGTGGGGGGGGGCAGAAAGAAATGAATTTATTCATACACCTTCAACATTTCCATACATCTTCATCTTCACGATACAGCCACAAATGTATTTTATTGGGATTTTATGAGATTGACCAGCACAAAGTAGCGGGTAATTCTGAGGTGAAAAGAAAATGAAACTAAATATGGATGGAGAGCATCCATGAACGGCAATGTTTAAGTCCTGCCGCAGATTCTCAATGGGATTGAGGTCTGGAATTTGACTGGGACATTCTAACACATGGATATGCTTTGATCTAAACCAGTCCATTGTACCTCTGGTTGTAGGTTTAGGATTGTTGTCCAGTCTCAAGTCTTCGGCCTCTAACAGGTTTTCCTCCAGGACTGCCCGGTATCTAGCTCCATCCATCTTCCCATCCCTTGTTCCTGCTGAAGAAAAGCATCCCCTCAGCATGCAGCTGCCACCACCATGTTTCATAGTGGGGATGGTGTGTTCAGAGTTCAGAAGTTCAACCTTCGTGTCATCTGACCACAGCACCTTCTTCCACATATTTGCTGTGTCCCTATATGAGTAGTGGAAAACTACAAACAGGACTTCTTCTGGATTGCTTTCTTCTTGCTGCTCTTCTATAAAGTCCAGATTTATGAAGTACATGACAAATAGTTGCCCTGTGGACCGATTCTCTGACCTGAGCTATGGATCTCTGCAGCTCCTCTAGAGTGATCATGGGCCTCTTGGCAGCTTCTCTAATTAATGCTCTCCTTGCCTGGGCTGTCAGTTGAGGTGGACGTTCCAGAGGCCTTCACAGAACAGCTGCAGTCGTACTGAGAATGAGCTATACACAGGGGAGCTGAATACAAATGCACGCCACACTTTCCAGATTGTTATTTATTAAAAAGTTTCACTTCAGTTACTTGCTGCTTTGTGCTCGTCTATCACATTAAATGCCAATAAAACGGAATTATGTCTGTGGGTGTAACGTGAAAAACTGTGGGAACATTAACGGGGTGTGGATGCTTCTGCGAGGCAAGGTACCTCTCCCAGCGTGAACGTCACTCAGCTCTACTTTCATTCGTGATTCAGCAACTGTACAACAAGTCAAAGCAGGTCCGCTAGCCTCTGCACTATCAGCCTTATATTCATTTCATCCTTTTAGACCCTCTTTGAAAAACGAGCGAGTGAGAAAAAGAGAGAGACAGCTTTGTGAAGAGCAGAGAGAGATGTCTCTGAGACGAGCACTTCAAAAGCCCAACCGTACAGCAGGCTAATCAACATGCATCGATCACACAGCAGAGCGGTCCACTAACCCTGTGGCTCCAAAGGCGCTCGAGGGGTCCGGTGGCTCTGAAATATTGAGGGGTGAAGGGGGGGGGGGTGTTTGTGTTGACTTTGATCCCACTTCTGCTTACCTGTCTGGCCGTCGACAGCTCGCATCGGAGGCCGCAGGGCCCGAAGCCTGGATCCTCATTCGGATTCGCGGTGTGCACCTTATTTATGCTAACGCCGTCTTAGCATTCAGCCACGCTGCGTTTGCTTTATTCATTTATTTATCAGCCTGCCTCGCCTCACTTCGCCTCGGCTCGGCTCGCCAACTAGACTCGCGGACTAAACTTTCGCGTGGTGAGGGGTACTCAACTTGATCCATGGAGAGACAATGAGAGGAATTAAACTTCAACCTAGCAAGGGCACTCGACTTGATCCGTCAAGGGCCCGGGTGCCTACGGGTATTTGTCCCAACATCGCGTTGCGCCTTCTGAGTGCCTAACGGGCTCTCATCCCTAACGAAGGATGGAAGCTCGTTAGTGATTTCAAGAGGAACAATTACCTGCAGACACCCAGGTAAGATCTCCATGGATCAAATCAAGTATTCAGGATCGAACATCATGGGCACCAACTACAGAGGGGTGCTGGGGAATTGAGACGATTGCAGCACTCCTCCAAAATAAAAGTTCAAACCCCTCCCCCTTTCCGAAGAAAGTTTAAATCTCCACACCCCTTACAAAACAGAAATCTCAATTCTGATCTTCATCCAAAATATAAGTTTAAATCACTGCCCTTTCAAAATAAAAGGTTGAATCCCTCATTTTCCAAAATAAAAGTTTGAATCCCTCTCCTTCAAAATAAAAGTTCAAATCCCTCCCCTTCCAAAATTAAAGTTCAAATCACTCCCTCTTCCAAAGCAAGTTTAAATCACTCCCTTTTCCAAAATAAAAGTTTAAATCACTCCCTTCAAAAATAGAAGTTCAAATCCCTCCCCTTCCAAAATAAAAGTTCAAATCCCCCCTCTTCCAAAGCAAGTTTAAATCACTCCCTCTTCGAAAATAAAAGGTTGAATCACTCTCACTTAAAAAGTTAACTAACATCCAGCACCTGAAACAATGTCAATTTTTGCCAACTTTAATGAAACCATATAAATAAATGATGAGACATGTATGAGTTTATTGATATTTTATTCTGTTTTAGTTAGAAATGAAAGCACATTAATTCCTGATTAATTAGACTCATTTAACTCTCAGCGGCTCAGTTAAGCTGAGCAGCAGGAAAGTTAACTAATATGAACCCGGATAATGATCCACGGTAGGGTGCTGTGATATTTGGTATGGCAGTGTGGTCCTTGTGCTGTGGTGGTGGGGGTTAAGGTGGGGTTAAGGTATGAATCACATCGGGGCCATTAAAGGAGCAATCGGTACAATTTTCCACCGCCAGCAAACTGGTGTCATTTAAGAACGGCATTACAGTTCGGCTGGTAACAAACACCCGCAGACGCTGCAGCACCAGATAGACGGAGTGAAGTAGGCAGGGTTGAGGCTGTATGTGGTGTGTGATCTCAGTGTGGTTCTGGCAGTGCAGTATTAGATCCCTGGGGGAAAAGTACAAATCACAGCAGGGGTAATAAAGGAGCAATCATTAGAATTTTCCACACTGAGCCAATGCTTTTAAAAGAATATCTGGCAATACAAACTCATATTTATCCCAAAAATACCTCCAAGGACGTTCTGCATGCAGTGTTTATGGGGAGGTTGGTTAAACAGTGGAATTAAGGACCTACAAGCTGTTCTTTAATTCGGGCCCATATTCTATTCCATTTTCTACATTTCTTTCGCCTGAAAACTCCCAATTTGGGATGTTTGTAGGTTTATGTACTTATTCACAATAAATAATCAAAATATATATGTTTTGAGACATAAATATAAACAGAATTTCAATATGTGTATGAATTTGACCATGTTTTGATAAAAAAAAATGTACTTGTCTAAAATTACTTGTGATGAATTATCAGCAAGTAATCCGGCTTGGAATAAAAACACTCAATTCCAACTGAATTAAATCCCAGTTTAAATACCAAAGGAGCTTCCAGTGCATGTTTACTGCTCTGTCCACGTGAACATGATCAACCTGAATACAGATTCTGACTGATCAGAGAGAGGGGGCGGGGCTGATACCTGCACAGACTCTGACTGGATCAGGGGAGAGGGGCGGGCTGATCAACCTGAATACAGACTCTGACTGATCAGAGAGAGGGGGCGGGGCTGATGCTCAACTCTGCATACAGACTCTGGATTGGATCAGGAGAGAGGGGCGGGGCTGGATCAACCTGCACAGACTCTGACTGATCAGAGAGAGGCGGCTGATGATCAACCTGCATACAGACTCTGACCGATCAGAGAGAGGGGCGGGCTGATGATCAACCTGCATACATGACTCTGACTGATCAGAGAGAGGGGCGGGCTGATGATCCAACCTGCATACAGACTCTGACTGATCAGAGAGAGGGGCGGGGCTGATGATCAACCTGCATACAGACTCCTGACTGATCAGAGAGAGGGGCGGCCGATGGATCAACTCACACAGACCTGACTGATCAGGAGAGAGGGGGCGGGGCTGATGCTCAACCTGCATACAGACTCTGACTGATCAGAGAGAGGGGGCGGGGCTGATCAACCTGA
The DNA here is from genome assembly GCA_034509495.1 of Acestrorhynchus altus. Classification (NCBI taxonomy): domain Eukaryota; kingdom Metazoa; phylum Chordata; class Actinopteri; order Characiformes; family Acestrorhynchidae; genus Acestrorhynchus; species Acestrorhynchus altus. The sequence continues at coordinate 1,379,563 of CM067520.1, read as the reverse complement.
ATACAGACTCTGACTGATCAGAGAGAGGGGGCGGGGCTGATGACCTCACTGACCCAAATATTGAGTTATAAAGGAAACTGAAAGGGAGGGGCTGTTTGCTCTTTCTTGGTCTCAGTGTTCAAATTTCAGAATAAAGTCCTAAGAAGTAATAATACTGATACATATATAAATAATTAAAATAATAAAGGATATACTATTGGTTTTTTATTTAATTTGGATCACTGACAAGTATTTTTGAAACAACTTCAATAAATACAAATTTGAGTAGTTTATATCTCCTGAGAAATGCACATCTGGCTTGTGTGGTGTGTTAAGTGGCAAATAAAGAAAGTCAGAAATCAAACTAGGAAAGCATCCCACAATAGTAGCCTCAGTTCTAAAGAGATTGTGCTGATCTGCTGGAGTTTCTGAAGGTGTCCAGACACACAGGACACTAGGAGGTCTAGAGTCCAGAGCAGTTTTGTAGCACATCAGACATCTACATGATATGTTAGGGAAGGTTTAATGTTACGGCAGATTGGTGCCCGTTGCCATGGATACAGAGTAGAATCGAGATGCATGATACATTGTTAACTCTGAACAGGGACAAAAGTACAGTGAGCAACATCAACCTCGTATCTCCCGTTGAAGGAACGTCAGTCATTAAGCAGGTCCTGGCTGATCGACGGTTGTATGATTGAGTCTTTAAGTGAATAAATGGACGCAGGAAAAGATGAAAATTCATCCACTGCTGCTGTGAACATTCAGAACAGAAGCAGTTCCTGATGCGTTTGTATTTATCTCTCTCTCACGGCGAATAACAAGTGCAAGATACAGATCACAAGAGTATTTCAACTGCCCGCAAACGCCTCGCGACAGCCACTGCTGGGTAAACGAAAGCACTTTGTCAGTAACGACAGAGATTTCTTTTCACTTTCTTTCTTTTGGTTGAAAAATAATGTCTACCTGAGCCATTATTCAACAGATAACTGCCACGCGCATACATGCAGGACCGCGACCAGACTCACCTAACTCACCTGGACGGAGGTGCCATTAGTGCGCCGCTGTACATCGTCGCATCTGGTGCGCGCAGGCGCCGTACTGTGAATGTCACCGTGATGAAACACTGAGCCTTATTATTTCTTACCCAGCCAGACAAACCGCTACGCAAAGAGGCATATTGGAGGAGCTTTCGAAATCAAATGCGGCTCTTTTTCGGTCCACGTCGCCACTGGCAGCGCATTAACTCGCCCCGCCGCTCAGAATCCCCACCGTTCGGTTCATCTAATCGGATGAGCACCATCCCGATCACTCAAACCAATATCGCGTCGCTGGAAAATCTGCCGCTACGAAAATGAATTTTGTCACACCTGGCGCTACTGGAAGTGGAATGCCACCAGCCTACGGATTTCAACTAATCTGCTTTGCCGATCTTAAGGTTGCGCATGATTTTCTACTTGCTCTTTCTTGCTCTGTAGCACCATTATTGAAGCCGCACTGAAGCCTGATTCTCTAACTCTTCAAATCCTGAAGGCCTGCCACGGAGCCCATTCTTCAAATCCTCTGTTTCAAACAACTCGACTTATCTATCAGTGTCACAGCAGATACCGTGATAAGTAATATGATAATAATGGTTCTGAAGGTCAGTATGCCCTGAAGAGGGGCAGAAATTAAACCCAGATGGTTCCGAAAATAACCAATTCACACAATGCAGCCAGTCAGTCACTCAGTCTTGACTTGAGTCACGTCACGTGAGTCGTGGCTCTCCAGGTGGTGGAACTACTGATATTCATCACACCCTGAAGACCTAAGGCGGTTAGACAGAAATGCCTGTAGTGTGTTGTGATATGTGTGTCATGTCTGTAGGTTACTCTGATCCTGAGTTATGAAGGCTAGAAAAAGCAGGAACTGCCTGCCAATCTCTGGGTTTTGGGAGTCTGGACAGTCATTCTGGTGTCCTTCCTGATGATGTCCCTTCCATTGACCATCTCTGAACATGATGTCCTTCAGGACTGGTTTGAATGATCGTGTTCCAAACACAAAAACACCTGCTGGAGAAATCCATGGTTTGCTGCTCTATTACCTCAGGGTAATCCGTTCGTTCAACGTTAGCCTTCTCTTGAGGGTCCAGGTCGCCATGCATTGCTATTGCAAAGATCACATTTACTTGACTGTATTTGGTCCTGAAGCAGCTGTCCTTGGTTTTTGGATCATGTCCTATCGGTGTTCTCTATTTAATATCAGGACTTCAGCCACCGTCTCTATCCATCATGGTTAAGGGTGGAGGGTGAGGTTCTTCTCTCCATTCAATTCATTCTGCTGTCTTTTTGACGAAGGTGTAGGTCGTGTTCTCTGATGTCCTTCTTCCAGCATGGTGTGGTCCTGTGGTCCTTTCTTAGTTATTGTTCAACAAGGTGGTTCTATCTTCATAATAATTACTGGAATAATGAACGTATGGAATAATTCTATAGTATTTTAGTCAGTTCATAGAAGCTACTGAACAATCATAGCTATGAATAATCATATGTTATGCAAAATTTCTAACAGTGCTTACCAACTAATTCATAGTCATTTTGGAATTATTTATATTATTTACAGATTTATTTATAGACGATACTGAAAAAATCATAGTACTTACTTATAATAACTTATAATTCATCGTGTTATTGAATAATGCATAATTATTACGAAATAATTCATAGTTGACACTGAATAATTTCTAGTACTTTGTAAAATTCATTCTGGCTGTTGAATCATATTAACAGTAATAGTCTTTACGTGCATAATTCATAAGTACAGATTAATTTAATAGTAGATACTTAAAATAGTGGATTAGCAGGAGAAATGACTGAATAATAGGTCTTAAATTAAAAATAGACCTACAGTTCCAGGAGCCAAAAATCCCACACAATGGAAAAGTCAGTCTCCAGCTCACGTGGAAATGTGGTCCACAAAACCGTTATTAGAAACACCCTTCTGTGGTTCCTCGTTGTTTTCTCCAGAATGCCTGAGGCCATATGAAGACACACCAGCCAACCAGCCAGAGAGCAGGTGGCAGTGGTCAGGATGGTAAAAAAAACAAAAACCCCAGAAACAGGTGTTGGACACTGGTTTGGTAATGAGCACAGGGCGTCTGCTCCAAGGTCAGAAGGTCAGGTGTTTCCAGCAGTCCTTCGTGCCCTTTTAGACCGGTGAGTAATGACCAGGGCCGACATGTTCATCGCCCTCACCTTCCCACACCCTCCACTCGTCCTGCAAAGTCCACTGATCGAGTAGATGCAGCTCCACAAACACTCCAGACAAGGCGCAGCATGCTCAGACAGACCACGTCCTACTCCTACCAGGTGTTTGTGTTGATGGTCGGATTTGTCATCCTGTAGTATGTGTGTTGTAAAGCATGTGAGGTTAGATCCTGATGGAACCATTGCTGTTCTGAGATCTGAGACTCTTCTTGCTCCACTGCAAGGGGGCTTAGTGCTGAGAATGACCCACCACCCACATAATAGCTTCTCTGTGGTGGTCTCAGGTCCTGATCTGAAGATCAGGCAGTGAGGAGAACAAAGTCTGCAGAGAAAAACAGATGGAATCCACAGTCTGAATTATAGAACCACAGAGAGCTCCATCATCAGAGGAGCTGATAGGAGGACAGAGAGGAGAAACCAGGGAGGTGGTGATACGTTGGAGAACTTCGTGAGTATGACGGTGGGCTGTTTTGTGGAGTGGGTGACCGCTGAGGGGACGCTTGAGAGAAAAATCCTTCATGGGCCTCTATCACGCGAAAGTTCCCCTGTATGCTCAGAAAGTCAGGAGCTGGAGGAGAGCATCTGAACACACCATCAGGAACTGGACGTGGTGACAGATAAATAGGGAAATGAGCTCACAGGAATCTCTGACAGGCTTGAATTACTGATGTACCTCACACCGGGTGCCGTGTTTGGTGGGAGCTGGGAGGGGGGGCGAGGTGAAGGCCTTGAAACGGTTCGTTTTGCCTCGACAGCAGGAGTGTTCTCCAGAGGTCAAGTGACAAACACGCCAGCGTTGCTCGCTCGCCCACGTGTCATCAGTAACCCCACACCTGCCCATTGTCTTAATGACGCAACAATGTGCACCCACGGCTCTGCGGTCGGCGCCGCCGGGTTGCTCCATGGCTAATTTGGAGCAGGCCCACAGCTAAGGTTATTTTTTATTGTGTCTGTCAGGGGCTGATAAACCTGCTCTCCACCACCCATCCATCAGCACTCCAACACTGCCTTCTATTTTCCACCAGCTCGTTTTCTCTCTCCATCCCCTTCCTGCTCTCCATCATCCATATGCTGCACTTGCTCACCCATCACCTCCACCTCTACACTTCAGGACTTGCTACTTTAAAACACACCGAGACTTATCTCATGAGACCACTTCCCCACCAAAGCCCCCCCAAAGTCCCCCACAACTGTTCTCATACTCTGATGAATGACCTCCGGCTGCCGTATCGATTTCCAAACTGAAACAATTTGGAGACAAAACAAGTAGCAGTTTATCATATTGATTTTCCTCCCGATTTAGTTTCTCCCGTTAAGGTGGCGGCATGGTGCGAATGAATAAATAAACGAACGTGTGAATAAATAGACGCAGGTGCTGAGCGCTATCGATGCTCCTGTCGGATTTTAAATAGCACTCTCCGAGCATGTGTCACCGTCACACCTTTTTGGCTCCCTTGGCTTCTTTCGTGCACTAAAGGATAAATAAACAAATAAATAAATAAATAAATAAATAAATAAACCAAACCTCTCCAATCTTCTCTTTACACTTTTGCAGATTCTCGCATAAAATCCCGATGCATCTTTTTTTTTTTTCTTCTTTTTTTCATATCGACAGACTATTTTGTCATCGTATTGAAGCAGAATCCTTTCTGTCGTCTTCTCGGAAAAATAGCTGTTCTTTTACAGCGCTCCTCTCCGGTGATTAATGTTGCGAAGGTCCCCATTCTTTCAAGGGCTCTGGAGTTGCAGAACGTTGAGACGGCTGCTTCCAAAAGGTTGTGTTTACAGAGGAGGCTGCCGTTGCATGTGTGGAGAAGGTCGAAGACATGTCGCCAAAAAGGTCTCATAAAATTTACCCCAAAGTGTCCAAATAATTTAAACATTCATTTAACTATGAATAAGACAGGTAAGGGTTATAGTGCCGCTTACATTAAATTAAGAGTTTGAGTAAGAGTTAGGGTTAGGGTTTGTTTAGTTTATGGTTAAGGTTAGGATTAAGTTAAATTTAGGTTATATTTGGGTTTAGATAAGTTTTAGGTTTAGTTTTAGGTTTAGGTTTAGTTTTAGTTTTAGGTTGAGGTCATATTTGGGTTTAGTTTTAGGTTTAGTTTTAGTTTTAATTTTAGGTTTAGTTTTAGGTTTAGGTTTAATTTTAGGTTTAGTTTTAGTTTTAGGTTTAGGTTTAGTTTTAGGTTGAGGTCATATTTGGGTTTAGGTTTAGGTTTAATTTTAGGTTTAGTTTTAGTTTTAGGTTTAGTTTTAGGTCATATAATTACACGGTTGCTCTGTAACAGACAGGGTTGCAGCAGTTACTGGTTTTAGGTAAAATATGATCTAAAAATGAATATTTATCTTCGTGTGTACATTTACTTAATACTGGTATTTAAATTGGTATTAAATAAAGACACAATTAATCAATTAATGGAGAAAATAATGCGATTAATCAAATGAACCCTTGGCAGAAACCCGGTTCATGTGTGCCTTTCTGATTTTTTTTATTTATGTTGTACATTTATTTTCAAATTTTTATAATAACTTGATAAAAGTTGTTGAACCACAACAGCCTTCTGTTTGAATTCATTTAAGGGTCAATTTTAACCGAATCATTCTGAAATATAATACACTGTGATCCCATTCATCTGATATTTTCTCAGACGGTTATCATAGCATGAACATCTCATGCTGTTGCAGCCCTTCTGGGATGTGTTAGTAAGTTGTGAATATGCGCGACAGTCGGACTATATTTAGTGCGCGCTGTACGACTTCAGAAATGCCATTTTAGTCACATTGGAACAAATTCCTCTTGAGACCCGGCTGCATTTCGCATGCTGACCGTGTGTACGGCCTCAATAAGGCAACAACAAATCCACGTTCCAGTAACAGTGTTGGTCACAATGGAAATGAGGACGACCCAGAGAAAAACTGGTTGACTGGAAGGTCTATTTATCAAGATGCCCATCAAACATTAGCCTTATTTTGAGGAACTTCGGAGAAATCTTTGATTTCAACTTTTTAGTTCAGTGTGCACTTAAACATGAAGGGACTACAGATGTTCTTTGAGCTCTTCAATACAAGAGCCACTTCAGATTCCCTAAAGAACCTTGGTTGTAACAGAGATCTGGGAGATGAGCTTCTCTCCAGTGATTATTTTCCTGATGGACTTGATTTTTCAAGGGCTTTGGAGTCGCCAAACACTGAGATGGTTGCTTCCGAAAGGTTGTGTTCAGAGTGGACGATGCCACTGGATGTGTGTAGAAGATTGTTTCCATTTCATATGGTGGTTGTGTGTTGCCTTACAGTCAAGAAGGTAATAAGAAGTCCACGTTCCGGTGACACTGACTCTTAGGCCACGATGGAAATGAGGATTGGATTGATCAGAGAGAGGGGGCGGGGCTGATGATCAACATGCATACAGACTCTGACTGATCAGAGAGAGGGGGCGGGGCTGATGCTCGACCTGCATACAGACTCTGACTGATCAGAGAGAGGGGGCGGGGCTGATGCTTGACCTGCACACAGACTCTGACTGATCAGAGAGAGGGGGCGGGGCTAATGACATCACTGACCCAGATATTGGGTTATAGGGAAAATGTAAAGGAACAGGTTTGCTCTCATTTAATTCCTGAAAACTTCAGAATAAAAGTCCTAGAAGGGAAAACACTGATACACAAATAATACAAATAATAAAGGATATTTGAGTTAATTTTATTTGGGTAAGTATTTTGAAGAACATTATTATAACACTGGATGATGTTTCCAACAGGGAAATATTTAAATGAGGAGCAGTCTAGGATCTCCTGGTATGTATGACTGTCTCCTGTAAATATTTAAATTGCAAATAAAATTGCTCCAAACTTGGAAAACACCCCACAAAATGGGTTTAGAGTTCTCAAGGTTGAATCCAGAGGATGCATTTCTATGCATGCAGCACAAACGGTAATTGAGTGGTTTTTCTGTCCTCTTTCAGGAGGCTGAGCACCAGTTCTTTGTGTCTCTGTGTTTTGCATTTGGGAAAGCAAGGCATCCCCGAACTTCTGATGTGCGGAATACATTATAACAACAAATGTGCTTTTGGTGACGCGGGCGGCGGCGCTCGGACGATTCCAACAGAGCCTTTTTTCAAACCTAATGGAGGAGCAGAGATGTAATTTTGCCTCCTCGGTCATGAACTCGGAGAAAACAGTTTGATCAGGAGCGAGGGGAGCGCTGAGGATGCGGTATTACATTCCGCGGAGAGCTGTTTTTTTCCCCGCCGCCACCAGGGCCAGCCTTGCCCCCCTTCCACCCCCTCCAATCGCATTACACCAACTTTTTGTTTTCGCTTTGATGGAGTCAAGTGTCAAGAGCATCTTTTAATAACAGATTGGATTTGATTATAAAGTGCTGACGAGGCACGTTGGCCCAGCACCTGAAAGGCACGGAGGCTCGTCCTGAATGCATTACTGCTGACAGCAGGGGCCCCGCTATGGCCGGCACTGCCCTTGGCTGCTCGTCTCTGAGCCACTGCGGTAGGCAGTGACCACGTCCAGAAAAGGAAAAGAGGAAAAAGAGATTGTTTCGTAAAAAGAAATAAATAAACGAATAAATTGATAAGTAACATTCAAACAGCAACAACAGAGAGAAAAGCGAGGCGTCTGATATCGCCGGGAAATTACTCACTTAACCTTCTGTCCTTTAGCCCCCCCCCCCACAGTCCTAAAACCTCCCATTGCTAAATGAGGCGGATGCCCCGCTGTGCCCTCGATTGAAGTTCCCCTGATGGGAGGCGGGATTGGGAGAGCGATGCCAGTCGGATGGGACCAGGTGAGATCCGCAAACGGCCTAAATCACAAGACCACGGCTGAGCAGTCAGGACAAAAGATGTATTCGCCGAGCTCAAACATTTCCTCACTACATGTCCCCCTACACTGCGTGGACAAAAGTATTGGGACACCCGCCCATCCACTGTTTCTTCTGAATGCTCAGGACCCCACAGGACCACCAACAGAGCAGCTACGATGTGGATGGTGGGTCATTCTCAGCACTGCAGTCACACTGACACGGTGGTGGTGTGTTAGTGTGTGTTGCGCTGGTACGAGTGGAGTGTTTAAACACTGCGTCCACTCGCTGTCCACTCTATTACCGAGTGTCTCCACCTTGTAGATGTAACGTTTTATACCATTTAAATATTTACAGAATATGTTGTTTGACATTTTTACGACTGTAAGAAAAATGAATCTCACCAAGTCTGTGCCTTGAAAAGTTAGAGTGAGGAGGGAAAGTTGTGCCTTAAACTTTTGACAGACCTGTCGTGGTGATCCAGCAGTCTCAAAGTTATATCACGTACTTATATCGCTGCAGTGCCGTTGCATAAGTCCCCGCAGGTCCACACTGAAATACACCGAAAGCACTAAATTCCACCCAAAACATGATCCATATTTTATGGGCAAAATGTATTTGTATGTGGTTTTTATGCAAAAACAGTGAAACAGTGGGAAATAAAACTCAAAACAGGGTGTCTTCAGCATTTGGATGGACAGTCTGCAAACACACACACACCCACACACACACACAACTTCCATCTGAGACGGGTCCCATGGGAATAACTTTCCATCCTCCACTTGAGAAGCAGCAATTCCACTGCGTGCAACCTTTGTGCATGCATACACACACACACACACACACACACACACACACACACACACACACACACACACACGCACACACACCAATCTGTCAAATGCATGGCTGCTTCTATACGGTTCCTCCTCCAGTTTCCATCTTTACCGTTAAATTCTTCTGCATTATACTGTCTCAGAATCAGACCTAACAAACTACAAGACGTGTCCTACACCAGTGTTCACTGCTCTCGCCACGTGAACATGCTCCACCTGCATGCAGACTCCGACTGATCAGAGAGAGGGGGCGGGGCTAATGACATCACTGAGCCAGATTTTGGGCTATAGGGGAAAATGAGAGGGGAGGGGCTGTTTGCATTCTTTCTTTGCTCAGAGTGTGACTATTTGGACACCTTTCAAGAATTTTGAAGAACAGAACTTCCCAGACAGAAGTTTAGGGAGTCTTAGGAGGTCTTCAGTCGAATTATGAGTTCCAGCCTCTGGAAGACGGTTTCAGTCTTGTACTGATCTCACCATAGTTTCCATAATTTATTTGCAGCATTTCAGTTGTACTTGTACGAATTTAATTCAACAGCTGGATGTAAAGCTGGCTGCTGTCAGTTAAGCCTTCTTATATACTGTATATATCACCCCATAATCACCTGCAGTGTCTGCTCACCATATTGCAGAGAATTCCTATAAGCAGTGCGTATGACGAAAGAAAGGCAATTATCAGACAGAGCAAGTTGAAGAACAGTAAGCAGAATTCAGCAGATGGCTTTAACATCCCTCTCACCTCCTCCATAAGCTTCAGCATCGCCTGACAAAAGTCCCACATCAGTCAGTTTAACTTTTAAAACACACAGCTGTTAAACCATTAGGATAAACCAACCTCACAGCTCTCGCAAGATTAATGCCGAGGAGTCCGCTCACCTGGGGAATAACATCCAGGGGTCTGGGTTTGGCGGCCCTTTAATGCGCTCTATTTAGCGGGAAATAGAAGGAAGAACTTCTGAAGTTCCACATTTCTCAAAGGAAGTGCCTGCCTTCACCTCCAGAGCCCACCCTCGGAATCCTCGTTTGGAAGAAAGTTTTTGAAAAACTCTTGTGCAGTAATTGCAGGTTCTTGCCTGAACTGCAGGAAAAGCAGAACACCTCTCGCCGTTCGTTCTGTGAGGGTTTCTACTCAAGCTTTTGAACCACGCCTGACCCTTCATTGACATGCAGAGTTTCTGCGGAGCTGGTGCACTAGGACCGGGCGCGCAGCCTCGCTCTTCAGAAAGCCGAAAGGCAAGTGGTGCAGGAAAGAGAGAGAAAAGAGCACGCGAGGTGAAGGAGCCCCAGAAGAACACGGGAGCAGCTCCTGTGAAGAGGCCATTGCTGGAGTGCTCTACATACTCGGGCAAAGTCGTCGATTAAGTGCTCCTCTTTGTCAAGGGTGTTCAATGTTAGGGATGGTCGATGTCGGGGCTGTCAAATTTGCAGGGTATGAAGTCACTCCGGATGGACATGAAGAGACGGGAAAGAGAAGAACTGACCTGAAAGCACTGGAGATGGTAGTTTGAAAGCTCAACTCCCAGTGCCGTTGTCCATCAGGTCCATCGTTTCTGGTCTGTAGAGATTCTGCACATGCTTCTGACGTCTATTTTACAAAAAAGAATTTCACAAAATGACATTTTATCAGTCATCCTCTAGTCCTTCATCAGTGGATCACCGGTCTACACACACACACACACACACACACACACACACACACACACACACACACACACACACACACACTCATTTAAAAGCTATCTTCCAGGTAACACAGTAGGCACATCTGGCCTGGACCAAAAGCATAAGTGAGCGAATGCAGAGTGAATGCTCTGGCTGCTATCTGGGTCATGGCAAATAGAGCCAGAGTGCCATAAAGTACACCCCGTACTAACCAACAGCAATGGAGTTGTCCCTCAACACCCCCAGCCCCAAACCCACCCTCACCCCAGCCCCAAACCCACCCTCACCCTCACCCTCACCCCACCCCACCCCGAGCAGTGCCATCCCGCACCCATCAAACCTTCAGCATCTTGAGACGGGGCCAAGCACCCATTCTGAGGGCCACTGCTTGGCTTTAAACTCAAACAATAGATTATGGTCACCTCTGCAGAGGAGCGTCAGCATTGGGGAGAGCCCTCGGAAAAAGGACAATGGGGTCCGACTTGATTTATGGCAAGTCCGGGAGCCATAATGTGGAGGTGTAACAGGGAATCAATGGGCTAGAAAAATGCTAACAGCAGACTTTATGTCCTGGGCCTTTGTCTCCCTGCTATTTAATTAATTTTGCTTGCTCTCCCCATCCCCCCCCTGTCCCCCCGTCCCCCTCACTGCTGTCTGAGATGGGAGATTGAAAGGTTGATCAGCGTTGCTCATACACCCCCGGCTCTGCCGAGGGGACACACTCAACAAGAGACACAGAGCAGAACAACACTGACAGATATGATGAGTTTTCTCCCGCGAGTGGCTGTCCCCCCGGCCGGGACAGCTAAGCTGGGGAAAATGAAAAGGTGAGGAAACGTAACCCTTTCGTGGACACGGCAGCGCTGATACTTTCCAGACTCGTAATGAAGCCATATCTGCTGTTTAGAGACTAATCTAATCTATATGGACAAAAGTACTGGGACACCTCATTCGCTGTTCCTGCTGAAATCAAGGGTGTTAAGAAGCGTCGAGTCGGCTTCTGTTGGAGTAACTGTCTCTACTGTCCAGGGAAGGCGTTCTAGATCTTGATTCTGACGGGCTGCTGTTCTATCCTACTGGTTCCTCCCTGGTTCCTGTTGTTCTATATTCTCTAGTATATTATTCTAATGATTATTAAAAATGTGCTGAGGGGCAGGAGACGCACTGGTGCCGTAGGCTACCTGGTACTTTTTCTCTACGATGGAACCTTTTCTCAAACTGGTTTTTTTGTAGAACCAAAACAGGTTCCACAATTATCACCCTTTGTTTTAAAGCACTTGTCCGACAGATCTCACCTCTCTGTTGGGCTTTAACTGTAAATTTTGTTGGCAGACAAAAACCTCATATCTCCAAAACCTTCTCACTCTCAATGGAAGTCAATGTAAAACGATTGTATTCCGAGTCAGTTCGGAGCAATTCTATTGGTCCATCACGTAATTCTGAGACGACGTGAAGAACAACTGTAGTGTCACATTGTGTCAAAAAGTGAAAAGATGCTGTTTAATTTAGTCTCTTTTTTGTTTTTTTGTTTTTCTTTCTGAAGATACATCAAGTGAGCAGAGCCTTCGTTCTACTGTCATTGTAGAGTTGTAGCTTCGACACTCTGCAGTGTCTGCAGCGCTAACGAAGATGTATGTCTGTTCGCTGTAGTTTTCCCTCCAGCTGTCCCTATTTTTTATTTGACATTGAGTTTGTATTTTTTTATTTATATGTTTTTTCCATCATTCATTTGCTGACGGATTTCGCCAGCGAGCACGTCTGCTCTTATTTACATCTACTGCACATTTAGATTTATGTTTAGGACTTAAATAATTTACAGCCGTATTCAAAAATTAGGACAGTCAGACAGATACAGACACACACAGAGGTTTAATCACTTGAGCTGTATTGAGAGATGGATGTGGACGACACAACACATTAAACAGGACATTTGTAAAACGCAATTATTAGAAATGAAATTTTCTTGTGAGGAAAAAGTTAGGACACGTTTATTTCTACTTAAAATGCCTAAAATTAGAATCAGACGCTAATGATTAGAGCACTGTTAGAGAGGACTTTAGGACTTTAGGACTTTAGGACTTTAGAGGTTTAGTCTTATGTAAACCTCAGACATTAGTTTGGTTTGCTCTTAGTTGTTGAGTCCTTGCCATAAAATAAAACCATCAGGACAAAATTAAAGTTCTCCAGAGAACATCTAGACAGAGAGCAGGACGTCTGGAACAATGTGCTTTGGACAGATGAATCCAAAGTTGAATTGTTTGAACACAGTAACAGAAGACATGTTTGACACAAACCAAACACAGCGTTTGAGCAGAAGAAGCTCATAGCAGCTGTGAAGCATGGTGGTGGAAGTGTGATGGTGCTGCTCTGCTGCAGCAGGGTGTGGAGATCTCTCCATCATAGAAACCACTATGAGATTTTTATTGTATCAGAGGGGGTTTGAGGAGAACGGAAGAGCGTCGGTACATAGACTGACGCTGAAACATCACAGAGCTGGAAGAATTCCGCATGGAGGAGTGGGAACGTCGTTCTTCCAGTCGATGTCAGAGAGACATCGTAGTACAATTACACTGGTTGCTTTAGAACATTCCCTGCTCACGTCCCTTGCTTCCGTTGTGTCTGGTTTGGGTCAATAATACAGTCCAACTGTATTCAGTACACACCGTACGGATCCGGACCGTCCCGTTCATAGTAAAATGGTGCTTCTGACACTGTTCACCGCTGTGTGCTGTAAAACATCTGTAGTTCTAAATCCAGGCCTACTGGTATCTCCATTCATCTCAGAGGAAAGGGGTCAGCGCTGGGGTCAGCTCTGGCGCTACGAGTTAAGTGTTTCACTGACGGACACAGTGCAGGAGGATGGAGTGTTTTGACTCGGATGAACCTGAAGTGTGTGTTTGCCTGCCGGCTCTGCTTGGATTTGAGTCTCTGAAGCGTCAGGTTGTTCGCCTGGAGCCTAGCACTCCACCCACGGTGGCAGCACCCCCTACCCCTTTGGAGTACGCTTACAAAACACAAGCATTTCAGTGAGCGAGGGACTTTTTTTTGCCTTGGGGCAACAATTACATACAAGAAAGATGGAGGCTGCGAGTGCAGAGGTGCCGTTTCAGAGTTTTCCACACACTTCACGGAGCGCCAGTGTTTTCTGACACGGGAAGAAGTAGCAGTAATAGGAATATTAGTACTACTGATAGTAGCAGAATAGTAGCAGCAGTAGGGGTGTGTATAGTTATAGTAGTAGCAGTAGTATAGTAGTAGCAGTAGTAGTGATGTGTATAGTTATAGTAGTAGGGATGTGTATAGTAGTAGCAGTAGTAGTGATGTGTATAATTATAGTAGTAATAGTAGAATAGTATCAGCAGTAGTAGGGGTGTGTATAGTTATAGTAATAGTAGTATAGTAGCAGTAATATTAAGGATGTGTATAGTTATAGTAGTAGCAGTAGTATAGTAGCAGTAGTAGGGGTGTGTATAGTAGTAGCAGTAGTAGTAGTATAGTAGTAGTAGCAGTAGTAGGTATGTGTATAGTTATAGTAGTAGTATAGTAGTAGTAGTAGTATAGTAGTAGTAGTAGTAGGTGTGTGTATAGTTATAGTAGTAGTAGTAGTAGCAGCAGTAGTAGTAGGGATGTGTATAGTTATAGTAGTAGTAGTAGTAGTAGTAGGGGTGTGTATAGTTATAGTAGTAGTAGTAGCGGCAGTAGTAGTAGGGATGTGTATAGTTATAGTAGTAGCAGCAGTAGTAGTAGGGATGTGTATATACTAGTAGTATAGTTATAGTAGTAGTAGTAGTAGCAGCAGTAGTAGTAGGGATGTGTATAGTTATAGTAGTAGTAGTAGTAGTAGTAGGGGTGTGTATAGTTATAGTAGTAGTAGTAGTAGTAGTAGGGTGTGTATAGTTATAGTAGTAGTAGTATTACTACTCGGCTCTGTGCTGCTGATGACGGTCTCACGTTGGGACTGACTGACTTCGTTTACTTGGGACGTTTCCAGTTTTCGAAGCTGAACAAACTGAACTGGATCCCGCGTCTCGTGTCTCATTCACGGCGGCTGATGGTTTCCTTCTCGTCACTCTCGCGCCGGAGAACCAGAGGTGTGACTGCGTTTCACTAATAGAGTGCAAAGCAGAAGCAGCACTTTTGTTTTGGGCTTGTTTAGCTGCAGCGTCGGGAACGCCGCGCTCCTTCAGCGGCGGAAGACGAAAGTGTTGGCTCTGTTCTCGAAGAGGAGATTATCGCAGACGAGCATCTATTCTCACCCGGGCAGGTGTGAGAAGACTCGCTGGGTCGGTCCCTCTCAGCAGGATGTCTCTGTGTGCCAGAGCCGAACATCCGGAATAATAAAGGCCCAACAGTGGAAATGGGGGTAATTAGCTGCATGTACTGCCATCGCCCTATTACCCAGGACACACTAATCCTGTAATTACACTATTAGTCCGTCCATTCTTCCATTTTCTTCAAGATGTAAACAAGTACGACCCTGCGGTAATTACGCTTTGCATTAAGAGGAATTATTTCACCAGCTCTGCGTTTAGCAATGAAATACGGAATTTCAAACAGCAACAAAAGTTCCAGACTCAATTCCAGCGCCGCGGTGGCTCCTCACTAATCCTCTTAGGGGCTTTTTTGGAAGTTGATTATACACATTTCCTCAGGGGAGAAGAACCGCACGTAACCTGTGAAGAACCTTTGTTCCCCGCGCTGCTCTTCTGTGTGCTGTTCTATATCCATCGCGTGGCGTAAAGCAGCCGGAGAATATCGTTAACAGTTCGCTCGCACATGCAGACTTTCTCCTACTTTACTTCTGCCTGCAGTCGGATTCGTGAACGGCTGTTCGGCAGGAAGACTCGCTCAAACATTATGTAAATGAACAATCTGTGTTAATTGGCAGAATTATAGGTGTTTAAATCTCTGAATACTGATTTCCATACACTGCAGTTTCATTATGGTCTTCAAGAAAGGACTGCATAGAACCATAGAACCTATATTACTGTATAACCATAGAACGTCTACCACCATATAACCATAGAACCTCTATCACCATATAACCATAGATCCTATATCACCATATAACCATGGAACCTCTATTACTGTATAACCATCGAACCTCTATCACCATATAACCTTAGAACCTCTATTACTGTATAACTATAGAACGTCTATTACTGTATAACCATAGAACCTCTATCACCATATAACCATAGATCCTATATCACCATATAACCATAGAACTTCTATCACCATATAACCATAGAACCTCTATCACCATATAACCATGGAACCTCTATTACTGTATAACCATCGAACCTCTATCACCATATAACCATAGAACCTCTATTACTGTATAACCATAGAACCTCTATCACCATATAACCATAGAACCTCTATTACTGTATAACCATAGAACCTCTATCACCATTTAACCATAGATCCTATATCACCATATAACCATAGAACTTCTATCACCATATAACCATAGAACCTCTATCACCATATAACCATGGAACCTCTATTACTGTATAACCATAGAACCTCTATCACCATATAACCATAGAACCTCTATTACTGTATAACCATAGAACCTCTATCACCATATAACCATAGAACCTCTATCACCATATAACAATAGAACCTATATAACTGTATAACCATAGAACCTCTATCACCATATAACCATAGAACCTCTACCACCATATAACAATTGAACCTATATTACTGTATAACCATAGATCCTATATCACCAAAGAACCATAGAACCTCTTTTACCATATAAATGTAAAACATATATTACCATAGAACCTATTGTACCATAAAACCGTAGACCCTCTATTACCATAAAACCTTAGAACCTACATTACAGCAGAACCTATGGTACCATATAACCATAGAGCATATATTAGTGTATAACCATAGAACCTATATTATGCCTATAACTGTAGAATCTCTATTACTGTTGAACCCAGTGTACCATACAACTGTAGAAACTCAATTACCATAAAACCTTAGAACCTATATTACGGCAGAGCTTATATTACCATATAACCATAGAGCATATATTACTGTATAACCATAGAAACATAGAACCTATATAACTGTATAACAGTAGAACTTATACAGTATTATCATATAACCATAAAACCTATATATCATATAAATGTAGAACCGTAGAACCTATATGACTGCAGAGCCGTAGAACCTATATAACCGTATAGGTTTTGTACTCAAAGTATCTCGGAGTTTTCGGACTCAACAGTACTCGGACTAAAAGTCCATTTCATTAGACCCTGCGGTTGCCGTGGATACGACACTTGGCCGATTTGCAGTAACGCTCTGGGTGGACAAACCTCCTGCAGGTGCAGCCAGTCCGAAGATAAATGATGAACCTAAGATATTTGAAAACCAAATGAATTCTCACGGAAAACTTTCCAATGTTTTTCAAACTTCTCAGCGTGAAATTCCTGGATTATAATTAAAGGTAATTGTGGTCCCTTGTTTAGATTTGCGGTCGTCTCTGAGGAAGGACGAACGGTCCTCGCTGTATGATTTTAAACACTAATGAAGCGGCAAGTGTGTGAAACTCGGCTGTCGGGAGGAATTCGTTTGAGGCTTCGTAATTTACAGTCAAAAACCTATAATCAAGTGTTTTCACTCCCCTATTGTGTCTTGCCAGGTGTGTGTGTGTGTGTGTGTGTGTGTGTCAGGAGGAGTGCTGGCCCAGAATAAATCTCCTGACTGTCCCTCTGCAGGTAACCCTCTTACCTTCGGTGTCCATTAATTATGGATGTGATGTTTTGAGGAAAACTCTTCCTGACAGACCCTCTAAGTCCCGTTCCTGCCCAACCAACGAGAGTCCATTTTCCAGCAGGCTGTGGCTCGCTTGCACGTGCACACATGTTCGGTCATATGGCTTCAGCCATCGGACACCAATCAGTTGGGATTCAACACCCATCTGCAATCCTTTCGGAATCCTGTTTGTACAGGGAAGCGCAATAAACAGCTCAGTCGTCAATGCAGGGACGTACAGAAGAACCCAGCCGAACGTTCCCTTCGTTTATCGCATTTCCAGTCGGAACAACCACGACGTTCCAAACGACGAGCCAAACGATACTGCTGACGAGATCGGGTAGAAGATAATCGTCCTGTTGCAGGAAAAAAAGGGAAAACTGGTTATTTCATAGGACTGGTATCTGGATTGCATCCTGGAAAGATCTGAACCACATCTGCTCCATCAGCACCACAGCTGAAGAGGTCGGAACAAAATCTTACTTTCTGGCCCTGGATTTGCCACCTTTGTAAGCCAGGTACACTTTCTTGCATCTCCAGAGAAGGACAAAGCAAAGTTTTCAAGAGGTGGTTCTTTAATTCCAAACAAAATAAAACACTACTTTCAGGATCTTTAAAACACAAAAGATCTCCAAGGGTTCCTGGCCTGGATGGATGGATGTAAGGAAACTGTAATTGGTATAGATCCTTGCTCTCCTTTATTGAGCCATCTATTGGAAGTTCATTAGGAAACCAGAAGAGGTTCTTCTAAGGCAGCCCTCCAAAGAACTCCTTCTTCCACTTTTATTTTTAAGCGATGTGTAAAAAATTAAAAAAAACTAGACTGACCTCATTCGAACCTGGAGTGAGAAAATTCCTTCTCCATTCATGCAGCACGTGTCGGGATTTTTTTGCCACTTCATTGCATCATAAAATATGATTAATTGCCTTTTTTGGCTCTCAGAGAACTTGAAATAGAAAGCCCACTTCTCTGTTTAGAATTAATGGCAGTCTCCCTGCTAGAGGCTGGAGAGAGCAGTTAGATCCATACGGCCTACGACACACACACACACACACACACACACACACACACACACACACACACACACACACACACAGAGGGACATCTGCTCTGTTTTGAGGAGAATTTGATGGAGCTTTGGAGCGTCCAGGCGATCCCTCCTCTCCCGCTCTCTGTCCGCATCAGCATTCCGCTCGCTCAATGGCCATCGATGAAGGTAAGTAGGTGCTTAATCATTTTTAATTAGTGATAAGCAGACATCTTGTCCATTTCGGTAAAAGGGCTGCCATCTGGACTCGTTGGGTCAAGTTTTCCCATTCCAACAAGTTAATTGTGATTCATTCTATCTGCTGGAATTTGTAAATGCTCCAACACGGTTAATATCCTATCTGGCATTTCCCTGAAACAAGGCCGTGACCTCAGCTCCACCACAGGTCACAGTCTACGCTGAAGTTGTGAGGTCCATCCTGGACTCAATGCACCAGCTGATGACCTCCAGGGTGGCATACTCTCACACAAACTGGTGAGGCCCAGGTGCATCATCTGGTGTCTCTTTCTCCTCTGAGATCTTCAGCATTGGATGGATGTATGGGTGGTTTGTTAACGCATGAAGAACCACAGCTAACTGACATCTGTACCCACACACACACATGTCAGGGCGTTTTCAGTAGCAGTTCTTGAAGTTCTCTGTGTTCGCTCTAAGGCCCAGTTCTGTGGATGGTCCAGTGTATAGAAATTAAATGTGACTCTTCCCCTCTGAGAACCTTCCTCTAGATAATGAGAGTCTTGTTCTTAAGCTGTCAGGACCCCCACTGTGCCCCCCATGCATCGTTAACGTTCCCACATCACAGATGATATTATGTGGGACATGGAGTATATATTAACCTGCAATAGCTTGGTGTGGCGGGTGATCTGGGCAACAGCGACACAGTTTCCCACTTTTTCTCCAGCCAGACTGCAGATCGCTTTATTTTCCCTGCTCATTAACAGGCCCTTCAGAGTGACAGGGGAGTGTTAAAGCAGGGAATCAACAAACATGCAGGGTAGGGGTGCCTCCAGGACTAGGGCTGAGAAACTAGATCTAGAGCGTAAAGCCATCAGAACACAAAGACTCCATTGCTTCATTAATGGCTTCATTTGAGGACCACAAACATCATGAACCCATGAAGAATGCCTCACATTCTTCACTTATGAAGTGTTGACTGACCATTCCGCTTTTACCTGTTATTTCCACTTGAGGTACAGATGAACATGTAGATAACTCATGTTAACTGATGATATTTGTACCTTAAATTACTACATGCATTTCATGAAATAATGCATGATTAATATTGTTTGATGTTCCTGTGAATGTAGAGAGATGTTTCGGACTTTTCCTTCTTCTGTGAAGTTGCTGTTTGGTTGGGATGCAGTCAAGCTCCAGGCGACTGGATATTTCAGATCTTTGTAAGCTTATCTATTGGTTGATCTGTGCCTGTGGTTGACATCCATCCTGGCCTTACGTCTGCCGTGGAATTCCCACGGTATCGGCGAACTCCGGTCCCCCAAAACGTCATTGTGGATATGTCTTTGACTCTCACAGTAGAAAGTCAAGTGGAGATGCTTAGTGCAGCAGCTGTTTGATCAGCTCATCAAAGTCAGCTAAGCTAAGATAGCACAGTGCTTCGCACAAAGTGCTTGGTTTGATTCATAACCTGCTCACTAATCAAACACAAAGCATTGAAGAGGATCTGCTTCCAGCAGTGCAGTAGCATAACACTGGGCTGCCGATCCTCCAAAACATTAGGATGTGTTCTACTCTCACGACTGTTCTTCAATGGTCAGCAGCTATGATGTGGGTGGTGGGTCATTCTCAGCACTGCAGTCACACTGACATGGTGGTGGTGTGTTAGTGTGTTGTGCTGGTACGAGTGGATCCGACACAGCAGTGCTGCTGGGTATTCATCATCATTGCATTTACATCAAAGGCCACAGCCCATTGTCCTTCTGAATGCGGTGGATGAAGTCCTTTGAGGACAGCTTTAGTGTTGAGAAGCACAGCAAAGAATCCACTTCACCAAGATGAACATGAAGGACAGACTGGCCTTCTGTAAAGATATTCTCTCTCTGATGAAGCTCCTACAGACTGTTTGGAACATCTGGAAAAGTTCTTGTTTGGTGAAGAAAAGGTGAGGGTACCCGCGAGTCCTGTGTCATGCCAACAACAACCTAGAGACCATCATGTGTGGGGGCTGCTTCTCATCAAGGGGGAAAGACGATATAGGAAAACCTCCAGAGTAGCTTCTCCCAATGATCCAGGAGCAACCAGGAGATGAACCATATTTTCAGGACAAAAGTGATACCAAGTGACTCGGTGGGCAAAACACTGGCAGAGGCTCCCAACATCTCAGTCCATTTGAAAACCTGCTTGGCCAGTCCTCAAAAAGAGGTACAAACAAAACCCCAGAACCTCTGATCAAATCCAAACACTGATTAGACAAGAATGGGTTGCCATCACTCAGATTTTGCCCAGAAGCTGATGCATCAACCGAGGCGAATTGCAGAAGTCTTAAAGGAGAAGGGTGAGGACTGTAATTGTACTTCATTATACCATATAAACGTCAGGTCCTTCCGTCTCACAAGTTCAATGATCTGTGGATATTGGTGGAGACGCATCGCCTCCATCCATGAAACTATGCCCTTGTCGTTGCTCCAGAACTAAACTAAAACAGGCTAGGGCCTTAAGTGTTCTGGCCAATTGAATATGTTTGATTACAAATAACATGGTTAAAGCAATTGTACTAAATTACCCCATTAAGGAAGCACATATTGATGCAAACTTGGAGGACAAAAAGTTCCGCTTGGGATCATGCGAAGACACTTCATCCAGGCTTCTGCTGAGCAGAGGAGCAAAAGCTTGTGGTTTTTTTTCCAAACCCTAATTGAGCTACAGTGTCTGGCGGTGTGACCTAAATAAAGTCAACTAACCAAGAATCACATGACAGCAGCTTGCTCAGCCACTGCGGCAGCTCTTCTCCAGGCACTTTTGTAGCCTTACCTGGGCTTGTCATGTTCTGTTCTCCTAACGAGCTTACAAGGATGGGCTTTGATTGCCTCAACTGGCGTCAAGTGACAACTCCCTTAAAGGGCCAGGTGGCATTCCAGCTATAACTAGCTCCTGCCCTGCCTGCACGCCAAGAGGAACTCGCCTCGGGAAGCTCCGTTAATAATGTTCATCCGAAGCCTCCAGTGGCCCTTATTTATCTGGATTACAACAGTGTTCGGTTTATTGTGGGTTCGGAGAGTTAGAAGGGAGTGTTTGGAGTGTGTCTAATCGACATTTTTAGGGTATGTAATGATCTCTCCCTATTTTAAACGCAGCGTATCCAATCTACTGCTGCTTTCCCCAAACTCTGCTTCCATGATGTCATGTATCTGTCTCGTCCTGGTGGTCTGTCTTTGTTTTGTTTACTGTTCCATGTGCTTTTGAGCATGTCATGTCTCCTCCCATTCCCAGCTGTGTTCCATTCGTAACCCTGCCCCATCGTCATCATGTCCCAGCCTTGTCCAATGTGACTGTGTATATAAGTCCCTTGTCTTTTGTTAGTCCTTGTCGGTCTTTGTTGTAGTGATATGTGGTTATATGACTTTGTGGTTTCTTGTCTTAGTGTTTATTTGTATCCTGCTAATAAAGACAACCCAGCGTCTACGTCCGACTCCCACCTCTGTCTGTGAGCGTTACATAAAGACCGACCAGCATGGACGTAGCTGGGTTGTGTAAGTTTGCTGGATCCCGACTGGCTATCGGATCATTCTCGGAGTGGCCTGGAAGGAGCAGCAGGACACTGTCGCGGACAGCGGCCGGGCCGCAGCAGCGGCATGCAGTAGCCTCGGGTTTCTTTCTCCTCACGGGGTGAGTGAAGCTAGGGTGTGCTCTGCAGCCTCAGTGTGCAGCAGCAGCCTATAGCTTGGCATAGGCCTGGTAGAAAGACAACATCTTATGGGTGTGTTCCTGCTATGCAGGGCATCCATTGTTCCTCAGCGCCTCAGCAGCAGCAGCAGCTATACCTGCCGGGTGACCTGCCAGCAGCCCTCCGTAATGCCTGGTTGTCAGACCATCTGTGATCGGAGGCGGAGCTCACAGGCAGCGTGTCAGCGCTCGAGCGGGCTACGGGCGACGTCGACTCCGGCGGGCCTCACGGGCGGCGTCGGCGCTCGAAGGCGGCGCCAGCGACGCCCAGTGTCAGAAGGCGGCGCCCGCGTGCGGTATCCAGAAAGGCGCGCCAGCTGCGGAACTGTGCCAAGTGGCTCCAAGACTTTTGGGACGTTGCTAGCTCTGGGCTCAAGCCCATATAAACTTGTGTCTGTTTTGTACACCTGTATCTGTTCCTGTTTTACTTGTCATGTCTGTTCCTATACCTGTTCATGCGTCTGTTTTGTCATCTCAGTCCCTGTCACTGTGTATGTCAGTCCCCTGTCAGTGTCTTGGTTCTGTGCCTAGTCCCTATCGTGTCTCCTGTTCATGTTTAGTCCTGTTTACGTTCCTTGGTTCCTCTTCTGTTCTGACCCAGTCTATTAGTTTTATACGCGGAGTTGCGCATCGGGAGAAGAGACCTTTGTCATGTATCTGTTCGTCCTGGTGGTCTGTCTTTGTTTTGTTTACTGTTCCATGTGCTTTTGAGCATGTATGTCTCCTCCATTCCAGCTGTGTTCCATTCGTAACCTGCCCCATCGTCCATCATGTCCCAGCCTTGTCCAATGTGACTGTGTATATAAGTCCCTTGTCTTTGTTAGTGTATCCGATTAACTGTTGTAGTGATGTGTGGTTATATGACCCGTGGTTTCTTGTCTTAGTGTTTATTTGTATCCTGCTAATAAAAGACAACCCAGCGTCTACGTCGACTCCCACCTCTGTCTGTGGCGTTACACATAGAAAGAGTTCCAGGGGAGATCAGGCCCATGACGTCTGCAGTCCCTTGGAAACTGTTGCGCAGCAAAACCGATGTAATTGGCACAAATTCTTCACTGCATACATTAGCAGAGTGTTCTCTCACCAGGAGCCTCGTGGTGTTGCAACATGACTGAGCGGTCCGGCTTATACACTCCTTCACAACTAACCCGAGTTCTGCACTTGGCGGGCAGTCGCATGCCTTTCCTGGGCTTCACAACTCAGGATCAGAGTAACCTACCAACATGATACACAAATCACAACAAATGACAAAAACACAGGACGTGTAGAGGCTCAGCCTGCATACAGACTCTGATGGACGTGAAAACGCAGTAGCGGTCTATGCTATCTGTGCTAAATTGCTGGATTTTAAACTAAAGCTAAGATGATGTTCACAGTTTAAAATCCTGGATCTTGTGTTATTATTTAAATATAATAAAAGTGTCTTCAGAGTTTATTTTATTTGATGTCAGGTGCCTTTAGTGTTAACTATCTAGTATCCATGGGCTGCATTACAAGCCTTCAGTGCTACTAGCCTATCATGGAGTCATCCTGACCACACTAATTCTCTTCTTGCTGGTGCAATCAAGTCTCACAGCAATGCAGAGTCTAGTACAAGCTAGTAAAAAATTGTCCCTGGACAGTGAAGGAGATTCTCAACAAGCATGGGATGAACTTTTTTAATACAGCGATTTCAGAAGAAAGAGTGAGTGATCAGGTGTCCCAGCTTACTTTGTCCGGATAGTCTGGAGTGTTTCGTTTAGGAGGGTGGAACACGATGTTGATGAGGGCTGGCGTGTGGAGAATACGTTGTGGAGGTGGTGGAAAATCAAACTTGAGTGATTAGTCACTGTGATTCTGTTCATATTGATCTTTGTGAAGTTAATAATCCCACCCAGAGTTCAAAAGGTCAGACTGCTGGGAGCCGGGCTGTGGTGCTAATTGATGGGATACAAATTCCCATTGCTGCTCCGCGTCCTGGCAGATCGGTTACATTTCAGGCCAGAGGAAAACTGTAAGTTCGAATTTTCCAGGAACTGTTCCTCCAGGCCTTTGGATCTGAATTATTCATCGAGAGGTGGGACTCTAGAGTTTGGGGTGTGCGGGTGGGTGTGAGGGGTTATATTTACTCTGTTTGTGTACTGATAGAAGCCGCCAGCACCAAATTAACCTTCTCATCCCAGAATGCACCATCCCAGCAGAGCAGCAGTCCGGGTGGGGGCCAGGCTGGGTGACGGGGGGACAGGAGGAGGGTTTATTGATCGAAGACTCCGGAGAGCAGGGAGTGTGTGTGTCGTGTGTGGAGATGTGGGGCGGCAGGTGCTGGCTGCCCGGTAAGCCCCTCTGGCTGTGATGTTTTGAGTTTACCAGCAGTGGTCCACAGCCCTACAGTCTATCTGACAGACAGAGTGTGTGTGTGTGTGTGTGTGTGTGTGTGTGTGTGTGTGGTGAGACAGCGAGAGACAGAGAGAGGGTGTGTGTGTGTGTGTGTGTGGGTCCACAGCCCCCACAGTCTGTCTGACGAGGCTTGTTAGGAGCTGCTTAAAATAGAGGAGAACATCTCTACCTGCCACACAGCTCACGGCAGAAGGTTACCCGTGCCCAATATGCATCAGGGAGAGAGAGAGAGAGAGAGAGAGAGAGAGAGAGAGAGAGAGAGAGAGTGGTGTGTGCATCAGTGTGGAACAAAGGAAAACGTGTGAACATTGTGTGTGTGTGTGTGTGTGTGTGTGTGTGTGTGTGTGTGTGTGTGTGTGTGTGTGTTTGTGTGTGTGAGAGAGAGAGACCACGGGAGAGAGAATCAGGGATGACAGAGTGAAAAAGTGTCAGGAAGTCCAGGAAGGAGGGGTGGATAGGCAGTGAAGAAAGAGAGAGACATGAGGTGAGACAGAGAGAGAGAGGAGAGAAACATGGGGTGAGAGAGAGAGAGAGAGAGAGAGAGAGGAGAAACATGGGGGTGAGAGAGAGAGAGAGAGAGAGAGTGAGGAGGGGAAACATGGGGGTGAGAGAGAGAGAATTTGAGAGACTATGGGTTAAAGCTGGAAATGGGAAAAGCGTTTATTGAATAAATGATGGGGCATCAGGCCGAGAGAGCCTCCCACTCTCTTATCAGTCGGCTCGGGGTGAGTGACTGGCCGGGGGGGCGGTGACACTGGTCTGAAAATGTCTCTCAGAACTGTCTGTTGCTTTTGTGTTCCCAGATTTATGGTGGACATCCTCGTTTCAGCCCTCATCAATTGGGTGCTGCCATCCTGCCCGTGCGTCTGAGTTAAACCTCTCCGCTCCTTCTGCTGAAATTTCAGAATCGTGTGTAACTTTTGCGAAAGGTTCAGGAAGCTGCTGTTGTTTGATACAGGCTCCTGAGAACATATTCCCTTATTAGGACAGTGTGTGAGATTTCCCACAGGGCCTGCAGACCACTCTGCTGCAGCAAGGCGGGGGGCATTCAACCACACACACACACACACACACACACACACACACACACACACACACCTGCTTCTCTCTGATTCAGACTGTTCCAGCACTGGTGTTATGGAGAGTCATATGTAGAGTTCACTAAGACAGAGGACAAAGAAAGAGAAAGAGGAGAAGAGGGAGGACGAGAGGAGGGGATGAAACAAAAGCTGTGAAGGCTCAAGGGTGTCCAGATACCAGATACCTACTTCCTACTGGACCAGTCAACCATTCTATCACCTCCTCTGATCACACTGGAGCTCTTTGTGGTTCTATAATTGAACTGTAGTTCATCATTTCTCTGCAGACTTTATTCTCCTCCTTTCACCCTGATCTTCAATGATCAGGACCCTGAGACCACCACAGAGCAGCTATGATGTGGGTGGTGGGTCATTCTCAGCACTGCAGTCACACTGACATGGTGGTGGTGTGTTAGTGTGGATCAGACACAGCAGTGCTGCTGGAGTGCTTAAACACTGTGTCCACTCACTGTCCACTCTATGAGACACTCCCTACGAGTTTCTCACCTTGTAGATGTAAAGTCAGAGCAAACTCATCTGTTTCTGCACAGTTTGTGTTGGTTCCTCTAGTCCTTCATCCAAGCGCCCACAGGGCGCTGTATTTTGGACGTTTCTGGTCGGTGGACTGTTCTCGGTCCAGCAGTGACACTGAGGGTTTTAAACACTCCAGCAGCACTGCTCAACAACCCTGCTCTGTGGTGGTCCTGTGGGGTCCTGACCGTCGAAGGTCAGGGTTAAATAGCTCTACTGTGTAACATCTGCAGCGGTTTGACAAGAAGCAGAGTCTGGAACTTCTCTTCTCACGTTTTTGTTTGTTTGAAATGGATCCTTTTTTAGAACCGGCAGAATGAGGCCGGATGAGAATGAGTCTGAAGTCGCAGCGACTCGTGAATGAACAGCGGTGCTAATGTGATCTGGGCGGTGCGAGAAACGCTGCTGAGCGGAAGTGAGAAGCGGCGAGGCGCGCGGGAGCCAGTGAGTTACACTGCCGAAGCTCAGCTGTAATAACCCACTCCATTAAACATAACGACAACTGCTCCTTTCCCCGTGCTGCCGAAATGATCTACAACACGCGCTCTGTACATCTTCCTCACCCCGTCCCCATCCCCGCAACATTACTGCCTGTATAGTTTTAAATTACCCGGCCTTGGAGCACGGAAGAACCCTCCGTTCTCAATTATGCGGCGTCAATTATACTTTTTATTGCGGCTGGATCGTTTTTGCTTACTTCGCCCTTTAAACAGGTGCAGGGTTCAGGACTTTATTTAAACGTGCTGTTAAAGTGCACAGAGCTGGATGTTGATGAAGCGGAGCTGTGTTCATTAAACCCATGGGTGTCATCCACAGCACTGCGTCCAATCACGAAGGCTGCATGAACCCAGGATTCCAACCTGCCATCCTCGGATCATAGAG